>JAVHLV010000465.1:0-42191 GCA_036785495.1 Colletotrichum neosansevieriae
CCCCCGGAGAAGCAACGGAAGGAGACCCCTAACAAGAGACGCCTGTCCTTGTCTCGTTCGATTTGCCTCAATTTCTGGGGCTGGAGGAGGGGAGACATGGGAAAAGACCAAGCCGTGTCCAGCGATGGGGTGTGGTGTTTGTGGTTTTTTGGGGAAACAAAATTGGGTCCGGGAAACATGTTGGACGATGGTGTCGAGCACGCCATTCTTGGCGTAAATGAGACCAACACTGCATGGGATCCTCCCTCAAGTGCACCCGCGCCAAAGAAAACGAAAAGAGCACAGAAAATTTACCTAGGGGCTTTCTCCTGTTTTGTCGTCGTCACCTTGGCACCCACCCGCCTCGAGGGCCCTTTTCCTTGAAACTTGCCAACGGGTGCTTCTTGACATTGGTGGATGAGCGCAATTTCAGCTTCGCCGTCTCTGCTTGGCAATCGATCTCGTCATCCTTCCCGTCGATGAGATGAACCTTCAGACCACTCTGTCTCACTGTGCTTGCGCCCAGGCATCCTTAGCTGCCTTCCAAGATGTTTGTAGCCGGAGCTTGTGTTGCTTGTTTATGCTGGGCATCGCGGGATGGCCTCGGCCAAGGCGCGCTCAAACTAGTGGCGGAAAGCTTAGGCACGGCATCGCTCATTGAGTTCTTCTTGGTGGTCTTGGTCTCTTCTTGGTGTCACTTGCTCCACAAAGAGGGATTCGTCACGCGATAAGGAAGGGCGAACGAAGGCGAAATGTGACAAGATCGCTATTCCTCTGAGATTGCAAATGCCTGAGATTGCAAATGCCTGGGATGCGCGATGTTAACGAGTCGCTGCCGACATTTGGGCGGCAGTTCGACTCAAGCCAGAGTGCTACCGCGGATGCTGCAGCAAGGGTTTGGTACTATTACGTGAAAAGATCGAGGCATCGCTCTGAAGAAAGTGGGATGTGTGTCGGTCACACGGCATTAGCATATTCCAGCTGAACGGGAGAGACCTCTAGCCAGACATAAGACATAGATACCGATGCTCGGGAGGCCTCTGTAGGCGAAGCTTGTCTAGAGCATGCCAGCGAAAGCAGGCCATGGAGATACTACCATCCGTTCAGTTAGTGTCATACAATCACAACGGGTCCACGCATGCATCCCCTGGCTGAGAAGCGGATATCTGACCCGCAGCCTTTCAAGCCTACTCTAAGGTCAGCCTGCACAACAAGGCCTAATAAAATGTATTTGATGTTAGAAGCTGATCAGGATAACAGCTAATCAAAGCCTGTTAACGAGATACCTTTATGTTAATAGACATAGCACATAACGTAGTAGTCACGGAGACTTTGGTTTCGGTTTTTGGTTCAGTGAAGTCTCATGATGATCATAGTGGCTTTACCTACCTTAGATCATCAGGTCGTGCTAATCCGGAATGCGAGGTCCTCGATTTCTCGCCTCCTGGACGCATCCCGGCCATGGTGGCCAGGAACTTCTATCGAGGCAAACTATCCCTTGATATCATAGAAGTACCCTACTGCAATCGAATCGCAAGTTTTTCCAAGTTTTTTTTAGACGTCTCGAATATTTTCTGTAATGGTGCAAGCGTGTGATGCCTCTGTGAACCCATTCTGTTTCGTCTGAATGAGTAATTGATCGCCGGACAAGGTCCTCGAGCGTCTAGATCCCCAAAACGATGACTCTGCAAGATTGATCCAAGTATTATCGGCAGTTATCAAGTACATCTTTGTGATATCCGGCAAGCAGTCGACGCAGGACATCACACGGGGCATCGACTCCATAGTGTGCGAATCAGATGTTGGTACCAGATCCAGGTATCCTCTAAAGAAAGGTGACCTCGGTGTTGCCATTCGTTCAGGGCAATCGAATAGGATCCCTGCGAAAGACTGATGCACATGCTAAAAGTCGGAAGCGCCAGTTGGGGGTAAGTCCCAAGACCTTGGTTCCGGGTCTCCACGCAGTGACCGACAATATGATATATCTCAATGAAACTTCAAGGGTGGCTGCGACACATCAAGAGGTCTTTCGCCTTGGCAATAATTTTCTAGAGGACAGTATCACCGCCTAACCTGGTTGAAACGCTGATAGGCTGCCATCTCAAAGCACGTCATCGCTAGCGAGGCGAAGGTGGCCGGAACAGTCCTGTTCCTGTGAGAAGCAAGCCGAATTCACGCAAAGACATTTCAAAGTGACAGCCACTGAAGATGATTACATTGAGCGATGAGAGAAAGCGCATATTGAGAGATGGCTTCCCATTATTGGCAGCAGTGGCTTTCTCGAGAGACTCTGGACGTTGACCGTGAATGCCGATCTTGGCGGGCCGGTCCGAGCCCGGACGGGTCTCCGTTCCGGCATCGGGGGTCTCGGTTTCCGAGCGGCGACGCGGTTGCCCTCCTATCCCCCACTTCCCGCTTATCGCCCAATGGCCCCTCTCCGAAGTTTGATCTCCGATGTCGACCCCGAGGAAATCAAGGCTCAATGTGTCGTCATCCGAGAGAAAGGCATCAGGAACGTCGTCGTGAACGGGATTTTCAGCCCGATCGACGCGACGGAAAGACAAGAGGAACGAGCTGCGGAGGTTATTCGCTCACAATTACCTTCATGCACCGTCACTTGTTCCAAAGACGTCGCCAACCTCGGCTTCCAGGAACGTGAGAATGCCGCGATTCTGAACGCCACGGTCTTGGACTTCGCCCGAAAGACTATCAAGTCCTTCCGGGAACCCATCACAAGATTGGGCCTCCATTGTCCCGTCTTCATCTCTCAGAACGACGGCACCATTCTGTCCGGAGAGACGGCCGCCAATCTCCCAATCAGGACATTCTCCAGCGGGCCTTCTAGCCCGGGACCAGCTTGATGAGGCCATTATGGTAGTCGACATTGGTGGTACGACTACTGACGTCGGCCTTGTGCAGGCGAATGGGTTCCCCCGCCAGCAAGCCGCCTTCAGCGAATTCGCCGGCGTGCGTCTCAACTTCTCTTGCCCAGACGTGAAGAGCATCGGCCTGGGCGGAGGGTCTATCGTGCGCAAGGGCAACGATCGGTTGACTGACTGTTGGTCCGGACAGCGTCGGGTACAAACTCAAGACGGAAGCCCTTGTCTTTGGAGGTTCGACTCTCACTGCGACGGACTGCACCGTTTTAGCAAACGAAGAAAAGCCTTGCCCTGCCATCGGCGACGCAAAACTCGCCACAGGCGCACTGGATTCATCAAGTCTCGCGCAGTTTACCGCAGTTGTGAAGAGCAAGATTGAGAAGATTATCGACAAGATGAAGACTTCTCCTGACGACATTCCTGTTTTACTCGTCGGCGGAGGCGCCGTCATTGCGCCAGATGAGTTAAGAGGAGCAAGCAAGGTGTTAAAGCCCCAGTGGGTGGGAGTCGCCAACGCCATCGGCGCTGCTATTGCGCGTGTTAGTGCCACACTCGGTACAGTCAAGTCGACGGGTTCCCAAACGACACAAGAAATTCTCATTAGGTTGGAAGAGGAGGTCAAGGAGAAGGCAGTAGTTGCGGGCGCGATTCCTTCATCTGTGCAGATCGTCGACGTGGACATGATACCCCTAGCAGTGAGTACGACGACGCCGAACCAACACGAATGTGCCCGCGATCGATGGGGACTGGATGGGCCGCGCATATCCAACCAAATGGCAAACGACACCCGTGGTGTTCAACGAGCGCAGCCCTATATGGACGCCGGTCACCATGAGCGACGGCAACGGGGCGATCGTCACGATGTCGCGAGCCTCCTTTGATAAGCAGGTTGAGCGCGTCATTCGTGCTGCGCTGGCAGAGATGGGGTCGCAGGTCGCCGTTGCTGATCCGCCTGTTACTGGAGCCGTACCCTTTCGCAGTCGTGGAGGATCGGTCGTGCTGTTGCCAAGGCGCGAAAACTCAATCGCATCGACAACGTGGCTGAGACTATCATTGAAGAGTGCGGCGGCCGGGGTGCTGCAAAGGTCTTGTTCAAGGGCAGGATTGTGGGTGTTGAGAGGGTCTTGAGAAAGGGTCACGTCTACGGCGAGTGCATAATCGAGGGGGCGAACATCTCTGGTTCAGATGAACCGAGCCAGATAAACCCGCAGGAGTTCGAGGGGTTCATCAAGATTCCTTTCAAGAACGAGAACATCGCCGCCATCAGGACAACCTCGGCAATTTCAGGAGCTGCAGAGGCTGGGAAGGAGAAACAAGACGACGTCCTGGCCATTGTGCCCGATGTCATTGCCGTAATCGACGCGCAGAATGGAGAGGCTATTGGAACACCCAAGTACAGATATGGCCTTCTGGTCATCGTTCTGGGTATTGCGGCCAGGTTGGACTGGCTCGGAGAGAGGCATCGAGATTGGTGGGCCCGAGGCGTTTGGTTTCTCTCACTTGAGATATCAGCCGCTCGGCGTATTTGTCAAGCCCCAGAGCGTTATCGATGAATTTGACCCCCAGGAGAAACATGGCTGTATGTGCGGCAAGTGCAAAGACTTGGTTTGGTAGGTGAGGAGACTGCTGAACCTGTCCAGTGTACTTTAGAAAACTATCCATATTGCGTATGCACATTTTCTTGATTAATACAACAACCCATGAAGTTAACGAGCTCCGGGGAGAAGTGATACCCGCCCAAGGTTCGGCTGAGCTACTGAGGAGCTGCAACTCAAACGCCTGCCGAGCCTCCAAAACGGCGAATTACCGCTAGAGAAAACAGTTCCAAAACACTTGGAAGTTCGGACAAACTGTCTTGCAAGACATGAATCGACAGCCCCGTGGGCCTCGCTAGTCGAGAACAACCATTCTTCCCCTTACTTAGGTATGATGCCTCTGCCGTCGTCAACGGACGTGTTGCCGACGTTGCTACGGACTCATAAGCATAGAACATTTAAATATATGAAGTCGACCGCGCTTATTATGCGCCTCCGGTGCGACATCAGATCCGATCCTGGAGAACTCAAATCTCGGTTTCGCAATGCAGCATCAAACTCAGCAGCCGTTCGTCCTATCCCCAACTTTGACGATCTTCCATTATGGCATTCTCGAAGCATGCAATTTGTCGACATGGGCGTAATTAGGCGGGAAACATCCGCCATGGCAACAGCAGAAAATGAGGTGGCAAGCGTCAGACCTCGTCCACCACGGACCAAGCATAAGCTATGCTGACTCGGGAGGGAGCAAACAGCAAGAAACAGATCAAAGTGTAAAAAGGCGTGTCCGTTTCTGATTTGAAACAATTTGATTCCGCAAAGGAAGGCGACGCTTGCAGTGCCGTTCGCCCCGTTCTTTGAGTTTCTCCTGCAGACATTGGCCTGACAGTGCCAAGTTCTCGGCCCAAGCGGGGTGTTCGATCAATGCGACGAGACGAAAAGCTGCGTGGCCTTCGATTGCCGTTTTACAACGCTATTCTACGAAACCGATCTAAACATGATTGAATCGGTTGCTACGTGGTTCGAAATTTAAAGAATCGCGCGCCTCCAATGATATACGTTGCTGAGGGGTGGGGGGGGATTCCTTGGAGCTCAACGGAAGTGCATGATGCCCAATAGTCGCCTCAAAACGGACATGCAGGACATCTCGAAAAGAGCTCGGAGGAAACCTTACTCGGACTTGAGACCAATTTAGCTTTGACGTCTGTCACGTGAAAGACAGGGACGGCCATTTATTGACAATGACACACACATGAGTTTACAGACTGCGTGCAGGAGTTTTCGTTTGCCGGCCTTCGTTCTCACGCTTCAACGTCTCGGAGAAGGCGCGATAGTCAGCAACCATGTGGGCTGAGTTGTGGTCTTTTCATGGCTTCGCGGCGATCTTTCGCTGGATTCTCATGCCGCAGACCCATCTCCCGTCTATATCTCACGCGGCTTCAGGAGCAGCAAAGTCAGCTTCGAATTGGATATCCGGTACATCCGACCTAACCAATTCAAATAACGTTCTAGCAGATGACGGTTTTGATCCGCTGCAGTATGTCGACCCTCTCATCGGCTCTGCCAACGGCGGAAATGTCTTCGTGGGCGCGACGTTGCCTTACGGCATGGCAAAGGCCTCGGCGGATACGAACAGTAGTTCCAACCAGGGAGGCTTCACCCTTGACGGGAACCCGATCACTGGTTTCTCAGTTATGCACGATTCCGGCACAGGAGGTGCCCCTTCGCTCGGGAATTTTCCATTATTCGCATACACAACTTGTCCGAGCGGAGTCATCAACTTTTGCACATTTCCCAAGAAGGCGAGAGCGCGATATGGGCGGTTCAACCCGAAAGACGTCTCGGCGAAGCCAGGTCTAATGAACGTGACGCTGAGAGACGGGATCAGGGTCGAAATGACCACGACGCAACGGACGTCTCTGTTCAGATTCACCTTTCCGCAGCAAGGACAGCCGCTCATCCTCCAAGACCTCTCGGACCTTCAAGATTCAAGGCAGGACAACGCCACCATCAAGGTCGACGGACGGTCAGGAAGGATCACAGGCAGCGCGAGATTCAATCCCAGCTTCGGCAGCGGCAACTACGTCCTCTACTTCTGCACGGATTTTCAAGGCGCCGAAGTCCTCGACAACGGAGTCTTTGCGGATAGCCGCGCCAGCGCCGACGTGAAGAACATGACCATCTCGCGATCGATCAACGGCTACCCTTTGCCTGGAGGAGCCTTTGTGAGATTCAAATCGGCGGATCAACCAATCACGGCTCGCGTTGCGACGAGTTTCATGAGTGCAGAGCGTGCTTGTGCGCACGCCACGGCAGAGATTCCCGACTACAATTTCGAGCGCGTCTATCAGGACGCCACGGCTATCTGGAAGAAGAAGCTGAGCCCTATCAAGATCAACACCGACAGGGTGGATGAGTCGTTTGCAAGAAACTTCTACAGCGGCATCTACAGGACAATGGTCAATCCTCAGAACTACACGGGTGAGAACCCGCTGTGGAAAAGCGGCGAACCTTATTGGGACTCATTCTACTGCCTTTGGGACTCGTTCCGGTCTCAAATTCCCTTTCTGGTGATTGTGGACCCGACCGCCGTTGCGGAGATGGTGAGATCCCTCATCGACACCTACGTACACGAGGGTTGGCTGCCAGACTGTCGCATGAGCCTATGCAAGGGCTTCACTCAGGGCGGGTCGAACGCCGACAATGTGTTGGCAGATGCCTATCTGAAGAATATCACGGAGGGCATCGACTGGAACAAGGGGTATGAAGCAGTCGTGAAAGACGCCGAGGTGGAGCCGTTCGACTGGAGCGTGAACGGACGCGGTGGCATGGACAGCTGGAAAAGACTGGGCTACATACCGGTCCAGGACTTTGATGTCAAGGGTTTTGGGACGCTCACTCGAAGCGTCTCTCGGACGCTCGAATACAGCTACAACGACTTTTGCATTTCCCAGATGGCGGGCAGAATGGGAAACGACGAAGACCAGCAGAAGTATCTTGGATCAAGCAGCAACTGGCGCTATCTGTACAAACAAGATCAAAAGTCGGCCTTCTTCAACGGCACCGACACCGGGTTCAGGGGTTTCTTTGAACCGAAGTATCTCAACCAGACTTGGGCGTATCAGAATCCCCTGAACTGCAGTAGACTTGATGGCGCTAGCGCATGCTCTTTGCAGAATAACGGCGCGGAAACCTTTGAGAGCAGTCTCTGGGAATACGGTTTGTGAGTGGACAATCGACTTGAAGCAACGACTATGGGCTTTAGCTGACTTCTGTGTCTAGCTTCGTTCCACACGATCAGGCTACCCTCATCAACACGTATGGGGGACCGGACGCTTTTGTACGAAGGCTCAATTTTCTGCACGATCAGAACATTACGTACATCGGAAATGAACCCGCCTTTCTCACCGTTTTTCAGTATCACTACGCCGGACGTCCTGCGCTATCCGCCAGAAGGGCGCACTACTATGTTCCGGCATTCTTCTCTCCCAAACCCGACGGGCTTTCTGGGAACGATGACAGTGGAGCGATGGGTTCTTTCTTAGCCTTCACCATGATGGGTCTGTTTCCTAATCCTGGACAAGATGTCTATCTCATTATCCCATCGTTCTTCGAGAGCGTCGAGATCACGCATCCGCAAACAGGAAAGACCGCCAAAATCAGGAACGTCAACTTCGATCCAAGATACAGAAATATTTATATCCAGAGCGCGACGCTTGACGGAGAGCCGTGGCGCAAGAATTGGCTAAATCATAGCTTCTTCACCGAGGGCAGAGAGCTGGTACTGACGCTAGGAAGACGTGAAAGTGACTGGGGTACGAGAGTCCAAGATCTGCCACCCAGCACGGGGGAATACCGGGGATTCAATAGGACTTTCTTCTCAAACCGGACGTCAAGTAGAGTGGAGGCCAATTATGCGGGGGATTTCGGGGATGCCGTCGTGAATCTGGGGGGATCGTAGACCACCAGGCCGTAGGCTCAACCGCCAGGTATCCATCACTTTATTCTACTGGAATTTCTCATCCTAAGCATCTCTTTCTAATCTCCTTTTTCGAACCAAGCTTCACTTGCCTCACCTTCTTTTAGCGTTGGGCGATGATTCTCTACGACAAGAGGCCAGCATTTGCGCTCACGTCAAATGCCGTATTTTAACCCGCCTCCATTCGTTTTTCAGTGGCTTCAAAACCAAGGGCAGTCTATTCTGACGTTCTAAATATTTCTAGTGTCATTCAGCCTCTCAGGCACTGGTCGCAGCAGGATTGCCCTCGCTTGGGGGGGGCAACACGGCTCGGAGAACCGCCACCACCACCCTGACTATCTTCCCCGCTGAGAGAAGGGCTGTTGTCGGTGTCAATGCTAATCGTGATATATCCTAACATGCTATTGCGGATATCGCTTCCATTAAGGGGAACGATATCGACGACTGGGGAGTAGCTGTTAGCAAAACCTTCAGAGTACACAAAATCCACGTCGTTTATTATCCTGTTTATCTCAGTGTGAGATACGTAAGGCTCCAGCGCCATGATCTCCTGCAACCCGGTTTATTGAAATACAGCTGTCCGATCGAGTTCGTGTTTCCTTCCAGTCTTGACTGTGCCGTTGTCGCGAAGAACCCAGTCGGTGAATAATAGTGAAGCCTTAGCTCTGGATGTCCAAAAACATGCCTCTTCCAATCGGTTGTCCTTACCTTGAACGTGAATGTGAGTTGCGCGTTCAATGTAGAATCCGGGGAATACGATCTCCATCTCCAGAACACCCTTATCATTCATGGGCTACATGCTATAGAGCTAGGTAGTATCATCCGTGTGAAGGTCCGTTGTCCCGATCTCAAAGTCAGTCACGTTCAGCGACTCGAGAAGTGCAGGAACCTTCGTGTTAGGATCATGACCTGTGAAACTGGAATAGCTTCCCGTGGCGTTACAATACCAGAAGGCAACCAGGGCCTGTAGAATTAGCTCGCAAGTAGCCATATCAAGAACTCCCACATCAAGCACGCATATCTTGTCGCAGGGTTTCCGATCTTGGCCAGTAGTACGGCCTCGCGGGGACTTCCGGAGCGACAACGCAAGTGTCATTCTGCAAGGTGTCATAGTAAGGGGGCTCGGTGACGATGGTGTAACTGCTGTTTCCAGACCTACGGTTCAGGTTGGCTTCTTGACGACCTTCGAATCTGCGTTGCTTGAAGTTTGCGGCCCCAGCAGCACAGCGCTTGGAAAGATCGGCATGGCGTTTAATGACTCCTGAAGAGACCTCTTTGTGCGCGATGGCCAAAGAGGCCAGGAAGCCGAGGGTGAGAATGTGCAGTCTCATAGTGAGTGGATAGGTAAGTGATAACGAAAGAGTGCAACGAATGTCTGTGTGCTTGGCAGTCTCTGATTACGGCAGATTCTAGGAACTTATGCGTCTAGATATCAGATCCGAAAAACTTCCAGACCATCCCTATCTCCGCGTCTTACTTCCCCAAAACCCGTCACGGAAGTTGACTTTGACATCGGCACTTCGTCTTCAGCTGGACATGTACCTGGACTAAACATCCAAAAGGCGAATCAAATACCATCTATTACCAGTCTAGACCCGAATATTGGTTATGGTCATTTAAATAATATGGCCGCGGTGGCCATGCGTTCGTGTAGGCTGACGACTGTTCCTAGTTGTCTCCGCACTGCTCGGGATGTGGTCGACACCTAATGGGCACCGCCACAAGATCAGGACAAATACGAATTCGCCGGAAGGCTTCGGTCGTCGAATCGGGTTTGCAGCGGGATATGATAAGATGGGGACAAAGGAGGTTGAGAGAGAAAGGAAGGAGACAACACATTCCTAATACCATTCTAACCGGTAGACCGTAGTTCAGTAGGGAATGCCAGAGTCAAGGTTGCGCTCAGTATTTTCCTAAAACGCTCTCGAGGCCTTTCCTCGTCTACTTCCGTCACTTGCACATTACTGTCAAGAGAGAATATGCTTTCTGTCTCGCTTCACCATTGTAGTTAGGGCATTAAGAAGGTTGGCAGTTCCTCGTTAAAAGCTTCCGTATTTGTCGTCACTTCGTCCAAGATACGTAGTGATCTCACGTGAGGGGAGGCAGCGTCTCATGTACGAACTGTGTTTTCTCGGGAGTATAAATGTTCTAGATTTCCCGAATGCGAGGCCTGAGCCCGGTTCAAGAGCGGTGTTTGTTGTGGGGTCTGATCTTCCCATTGATACTGGCGGACAACGCATGGCAGCTGTGAGAAATGCTCACTTCGCGTACCAATTGTCTGTAGGGACTTGCCTTTCCATCCATGTACTATCTAACCCCAATGCAAAGCCTTCTCGGTATACACTTCCGTCTTCTTGGTCGGGATATCGTCAAACAATGACGCCTTAATCAAGACCTTGTCAGGCATTGATGGAGCCGATGTTTTGACGGGACTGCAACGATGTCAGCGGAAAGAAGACTACATGTTATGTCTGGGATGGTGCATTTTACCTTCCGCAGCTTTTGCAGAAGAATCGCTGTATTAGTTGTTAGTGATGTTGTCAGTATATAACAAATGTGACTTACGTGTACAGTATTTCCAGAGTCTGTGTTGTGGTCCAAATATTCTGAGAGGGTTTTCTGACTGTCTTCAAGTTCCCACTGGTCTTCATCGACAACTATGTTCATAGAAAACGCTGCCGGACTCAGCAATTGGTTTCTTCTCAGGTGGCACTGAATGTATCTACTTACGTCCCCCTGCGCGTTTGCAATTCGCGCTATTTGGAGATTTAAGTTATCGGCATTCGCGTATTGTCGACCATAATCAAGATGTGCGGGATAAATGACGTACCAGTGGCAGACAACAACTTGATCTGGCTTCTTCTTCAACACAACCTTAATCGCACCACAGTTGCAATGTCCTGTGTATCCCTCCATAATTTCCCCAATGATGAGACAGACTTGTTTGTTATTTCTGCTGTGGAGCTCGTTTATTGCAGTTGTGGTTTGAACACACCATCTAGCTTCTTCGCGGACTTGGAGGGCAAATCATTTTTAAAGCCGACAAGTGGCAATAGCTGCCAATATTCCGATGACGAATCCTTATCGAGTCATGACTGACCAAAAAATGCAAGGACGAGCAAAGTAACCTTTACATTGGCCAAGTCTTGCGAAACTTAGTTCCGCAGACCCGGTCAAACAGCGGGGGGTGAGGGGGAAAGGGACGGCTCGCAGGGAAGATGTGGATATCATTGTGGGCATGGCCCGATCTTCCCGCCACCCCCGGCGGAAAGCTACCGGAAACCATCGTGTCGTTTTCCGCACTACAAGAGCTACTGATTGCTCTACCTTTCTCATGAGATTGTCAGCGGCCTTCCCCTCACCACCAGATTTAGGGAGTTGTTCACACCGGAAATCATCAAGTCCAATCGCTCCATTTGGATCCCTGCCAGTAAACGTTCCCTTCCTGCTCGAATTGTGGTCCCTCAGCATCAATAATGTGCCCCAACTCACAGCGAGAGTATTCGACTCGCGCTTGTTGTGCGTAGAAGTCATCGAAGCGAGAGGAGAGAGCTTCTTTCAAGCTAGCCACATTACCCTGAGGGTGAAGGGCTCTCCATGGCCGAGAACAAGTGGGGCCTTTGCAGGACTTGAGGACAAACAGCAATGAATCGAGCCTGGGGATGAGCTTTTCCAGGGAATATCCAAGAACGGTGGTTCGTGCAGCTAAAGTAGCTTCATCCTGGTGCAAAAGGTTGTGAAGTTGACCAGGATCCGTCTAGAATCGCAGGGTGTCAGTGTTTTTTGGGACTTGTTGGGATTGGCCGATAAGACAAACTTACGGTCATATCGTAAAGCTCGTGTTCGTTGGTGCACCACACTGAGTAGTACAAGTTGTAATCTGGGCCGACCACACGCAATGCCTTGTAGGTGTTGTTGAAGATTCGCCTGGTGTCATCCCCATTGAAGCCAAACTTTGACTCGGTCATTGCCCAACCCCAATATTCAACGTTGACATGCTCTCGTGTGAGGGTTGACTCGGCGAGGTCTTTGTTTGATAGGGGAATCGGGGCGCCGTCCAAGTCGGCTCGGAGCGGTGCGCCGATTAGCGAAAGAATCGTAGGCACAAGGTCGACGTGAGCAGTGACGGCCTCGGTGACGGCGCCCGACGGAACGCCCGGACCGCGAATAATGAGCGGAATATTGATATCCGTCTCATAGCCGCATTCCTTGCCGGGCTGCAACCGGTGCTGTGAAATGTGATACCCATTGTCTGTCGTGAAGAATATGTAAGTGTTGTCGAGGAGATTGTGGGTTTTCAACCTGTCGATGAGCCCGTCGACAAGCTCATCAACGGCTTGGAGCGCGCGAAGGCGGCTGCGGTAATGCTCGTCGTTGTACTCCACGTTCTCGTCGGTCAACTTCGGCTGGCGACGGATCCAATCAGCTCCAGATGGCTTGTCCGGATTGAAATTCTCTGTGCGAGGAACCTTGACGTCAGAGAACAGCTTCTCGTGTCTCTTGGCCGCTATGGGGAAGCTGGTCCTGAACTTATCATCAGACACAGGAACGTCATCATCTGGACCCTCGACAGGCAGAAGAATGCTGGAATTCACGTTGCTGTGGGGCGCAATGGGGGCAATTCCGAGGAAGAAGGGTCTGTTGGCTTCGACTGCATCCTCCAGAAAACTATAGGCTTTGGAAGCAACCAGGTCTGTGGAGTACTCCCCAAGGTGGTTGACAGGCTTATCTTTGTTTCTCTGAAAGGTTGCGTTAAGATAATCGTAAGTGTTGGGGTCTAGCAGAAAGTCCTGCAAATAGTTAGACGAGTCGCATTCGCCGCTAATCAAGAATGCGGGTTGGGTGGGCATTGTGAGTCGCATACAGAACCGTTCCAACCCTTTAGATGAGGGCTGTCATAATTCCAGATTGTGTGGGCATTGAACATCTTCCCGGTGTAAAATGTGTTGTACCCGGCATCCTGTAACCAAATTGGCAAGTAATTTTCGTTGTGGCCATTGCGTACGAAGATGGGAAATCCTCCTACGAGACTAGTCAGCCATAATCTCTTCAGAAGTACCAAGTCACGCTCGGCTCTTCGACGCCATGTCGCAAGTTGGTGTGAAAGTGTGCCATACCGTAGGGGGGATTGAGATCTGTAACGTTTGTGTTGTGGGCCAGTTTGCCGGTCCAAAGACTTGCACGAGATGGGCAGCAGACTGCTGTGGTACAAAAGTGCTTCCTGTACAGAGTGCCTTGTTTAATGAGGTGTTTCTGAATGAGAGGCATGAATTCCAACGAGTTCATGTGCAAATCTTGATCGTCGGTGAGAACGAAGATAATGTTCGGTCGGGAAGTCGACGACGGTGCACCCCGGTCTGAGCCAGTAAGGGGTGCCTGGGCATCGCTGGCTGCGACGGAAATACTGCCCGCGAGCAACAGGCTCAGGGAGGCCAGGGTTGGTGGCTTGAAAAGCATTTTGAACACTCGACTGAATTGACCCTAACCCCAAGGAACTCACTCGAGAAGTAAGTTGAAAGTTGAAGAAATCAGATGCTGTTTTGGAGTTGGGGAGATGAAACCTTTAGGTCTTTTAAAATGCATGACTAAGACTCTCCGATCCGACCCGACGAGCGGCTTGTTGGATGTTGCCTGTCTTGTATGGTCGGCGGGCGAGTTCTGATGGCGTGCTCCAGACCCATTCTCACAACATATTCTCTATACCACGGACAGCGGAGGATGTATACGTTCGCTAGCCGGCTCTTAACGCCACTCTTTGTAGCGGGATATGGAGGACGGCTCGCTATTTTTCTGGCGTAGCCATATCCTGCTGTTCCGCGGAAATACTCAATTGGCCTTGCAGTGTTTCTTTTCTTGGGTTCGAATGTCGTGTTCGAACCTAAAATGCTGCACTTTGGGTCCCATCTCAGTAAAGATCTCCTGAATACCGTGTCTCTGTGGTTGTCCTCGGAAATCCACAGGGTATGACTGTTGAATACGTCTGGAATTCATAGTTCTATGCATTATTGATAGATGAAACCGTGTTCCCGAATCTTCAAGTGCTTTACGTTGTGGCTAGATCAAGATTACGAAAGGAAGCAGACAAACACCTCAAGGCCAGTTCGCAGTCTTTTCTAGCGTCCGTCTGGGCCAACTACACTACAAGAATAATCGTCAGTGGCTTGTGTTCTGAACTGGTAAGCGTACTGAGAACAACCTTAGAGTTATTACCTTGTGTTCGAGAGCATGTAGTGTAGGAAGTATTCTCAACGAGTACCCATAGATAGACAAGAGTTGTTGTCTCAACGAGCGAATTTGGCCATTGATACTGCGTCCCCACGGGGGGCAGCCACCCCCTAGCAGATTGGCGAGCATGAACGGATATGGGGGCACTCGAACCGCACTCCTAGGAGAGACAGAGATCAAGGATCCCCGCGATAGTGCAAGACACATAGCAGATGATGGTATTCGCAGCTAAGACCATTTCATCCCGATTTCCTCGGACCAGTCACTATACCGTTGCAACCAATCGCCGCCGTGATATGTACAAGGTGTTCTGCGACGCCTGGGTCGGTGTTGCACCTAGCCTGGACCTCAGCTCTTTGCGAACCCTTAATGCGTGAGATTAACGCTTCAAGAGAGCATATTCCCGCGGCCGTTCGTCCAAGAATTATCTCCATGCGCCATCGACGTTGTCGCTTGATCTTCCTTCCAGCCAGCAGTCTGTCTCCTCAACCCATGGCCAACATTCAGCCAGCACCTTAAGCCCACTGAACCTCACGCCTGAGTTTCGCCAGCTTGCTTCCCAATATGGTATTAGAGTGTGCGTAGCTTTTGCGTCTTGCTGGATTGAGGTATCGGTCTGAGTTATCCTTTTACGGGTATTCGGACAAACGGACCTTGGCCTAACGACGGTCAATAAAGGCTCGATCGAGCATGATGCCATGAAACAGAACAGACAATAAATGTGTTGATGTTTTCCGATGTATGCGATCTCGAAAATCGACACGCAATCAATGGGTGTCGTCGTTCGCCTTGTCCGCGGCAGTGATGCCTCCGACAGCCCCAGCGATAATCCCGCCAATGATGAGGATGGACATGGCCAACACGAATATCCAGTATCTCCTCCACCACGTCCTCCAACTCTTCGAAGACTGCATTTCCAAGGAGATAGGAATAGCCACGTCTATTGTGGATGGTCGATTGCCGGCTTGGTTCGGCTTGACTTCCAACATCGAAAGCTGTTGTCGATGCCCGCTCTCCAGCGACGAGTAGTCAGTGACTTCTCCAGGCCAGCTCGACTTTGGCATGATCAATTCGGCAATCCTATTGAAGATATCCTGTAGTGACCTGTTGGTTTGAGGTGCTCGCTAGTTTGGAAGATTGAGGACAAGTCGGTCAGGGGCTCGGTGTTCTATTCGCAGGTGAATGGGAGCACGAGAACGGCGTGTGACAGAGATGGCAATAACGAGGTCTGATATGAGGTGCCACGTGTGGGTAGCGTTAGGTATTTGAACGAACTCGTGGCGTGCCTCTCCGTTACACAACACGTGCGCTACTTCATGTGTAGCCGGTCACTTCGTGTGGCGCCGAGACAATCTCGTGATTCCATCGATTTTCCCCAAAAGACGACAGACACTGTCTCATGGAGAGTGGGGTGAGAATATGAGGCTGGCATCTGTTTGGTCAACTCTAGACAGGAAAAGCAATCATGCTTCGTCGTTATTCGCTAAAGTCCGACGAATGATTCAAGGGAGCTTTAGTTGAGAATCCAAAGCCTTGGTCTTGGAAACTTGGCAATAAAGCCGCAGACCTTTTCAAACCCAACAGTACTCTCCTGATCCAGTCTTGCATGGATTCAGGGCTTCAATCTCGTTTTTACGGAACTTCCGTTTTGGGGTGAAGGACAGAACACGGGTCATCTCTGTTGATCGGTTCTGTGGTCTTGTATGAAAGGCACAGCACGATCCACCCCTGTCTTCAGCTCATGCAACCACCGTCTTATGTCTCAGTTGTAAGCCACTCATTCTTCTTGTACGCATGGTTCCAAACTAGCGTCACCTCGAAAAGCAAACACATACATGTCGTACTACTCTGGGACAAGCTCCCGCCCCGTTTGAAGTGGCGAAGGTGACGCCTTTACTGAGTCTGAGACGTTTTTTTTCGGGCTGGACTTGGAATGCTGGTGAAGATCTGAACGGCGAAATTCGTCGAGACGCCTGAGCATCTCCAAATTTGGAACGCATTATGATTTCAGCCTAATGACCTTCAGAAATGGCCCTCTCAAGCCTTTCGACTTTATATAAAGTGCGTATTTACTTACATCCAGGAGATTGCGTCGGAAATGTCTCGATTGCAACTCCAGGAAACTGTTCAAGTTACGGTAGAGTTCTTCTTCGATATCGAAGACCTCGCCGTTAAGCTCAAAAGACTGGTGCTCAGCATGACCGGTTTCCTGGATCACCACTATTCGGTTCTGCCGTAACTCCACAGTCCGTTGGTCTTACAGACGAATGCAGTACGCGGGACATGAGATCAGAAACAAATTCAACTCTTTTTCGATATGGAAAACGGATTGCGTTGGTTGCATGCCGGTAGTCTCCTTGATTGTCATCAATCTAGAGCCCAGCTTTCTTTATCACCGTAGCCACCGCAACATCGCCGACAGTCCGACAAAACTTACTCAATGCGGTAGCAGTGTTGTCATCCCGCGTGATTGAAGGAATGGGTTGGGATGTCGCGGTCCGGACCCTCAGTCACGCAATCGCTGCTGGCAGGGGCTTATCTCGAACCAAAGGCAACCGTTCTCCATTTTTCTTCTTCTCCTTCGCTGACACAGAGAAGCTCGGTGGGGTTTGCCCAGACTTTGGCGTCCTTGGGAAAATGGCGGAGTGGGACGTAAGCGCAGCATCGTCCTGCAAAGGTCTATCGCGACATCGAAAGCTGCACCATGCTGAATTGCCTGTCTGGATTGAAAACTTGCCTGAATCGTACGGACACATAACGTTACGTTTCAGGTTTAAAATGAAGCACGTCTGCAGACTCGTCATACATCTATGGCTGCATCCACACGTTTGTGTTTCTTGTGAAACTATTGCAACCGAGTTCGCTAATCACGCCTCTGGATCTTTCACTGCCTCGGAGTGCCAAGCACCTAGCACCTTCAGCTGATGTTCAGTTGCCATCAAAGGAAAGGAGCCAGCAAGATTGGGCGAATCCGAATTAGCGACGTCAACACTCCGAGAATCCTCAGATGAGACCATCGACTACGGGCCTCCCCAAGAAGGGGTCTTCAAGTACATCTCCAGCGTCATCCCATACTTCCGCGACGCCCAAAACGTTCTCGTCTTCAAGATAGACGTAATGCTGCTGAGTTGGATGTTCCTGGCAGGCATCATGAAGGAAATGGATCAATCCGCAACAACACAAGCTTACGTTTCGGGAATGAGAGAATCTTTGAGTTTGTACGGCAACGAGTTGGTTGAATTCAATACGTTCTTTTCCATTGGATACGCTCTCGGATTAGTGCCCGGCCAGCTCATCCAGACGAGGGTGAGTGAGTTCTGCTCCACAGGTAGTTAGTTACATTGTGACTGATCTTGATTGCAGTTCCGACCATCTATGTTCCTCCCCTTTTGCGAAATGAGTTGGGGCCTTCTTGTTTTATTGTAAGCCCTCACGCTTCTCTCAATCCCAACATGGAACATTCCCCCTGACGCAATACGAACAGTACCTACAAGGCACCTAATGCGCAAACAATCTTCGGCCTTCGATTCTTCCTCGGACTATTCTCGTCTGCATTCTGGCCCTCGGTTGTGGCCCTAATCTTCAACTGGTATACCCCTGCTGAGCTCGCTGTGCGCGTTGCATGCTTCACTGTTTGCGATGTCGCCGGTGCCATGTTCCTCGGTGCTCTCCAGGCTGCCCTCTACCGCGACATGAATGGCGTTCATGGCCTGGCGGGCTGGCAATGGCTTTTCATCATCTCAGGTGCCGTCACCGTTGGCCAGGGTCTGATCGCCTTCGTCACTGTGCCCGACTCTCCTGCTAATACTCGGGCCCTCTACTTGACGGAGAACGAGAAACGACTGGCGCGGGAGCGTATGCGTAATTCCGGTGTCAACACATCCAAGCGCATTCCGGCGTCTGTCCTGAAAGCCAAGCTACGCAAGCTTCTTGTGCACCCAGTTACCTACTTTTACCTTTTTTCGTTCGCGTTTGGCGCCTGGGCCCACCGCGCAAACTCATATTTCGTCCTTTACCTGGAAAGCATCAAGGACTCTGCGGGCAATCGCGTGTACGACACGTATCAAGTCAACATACTGCCGCTCGGAGGCTATGCGCTGCAGATCGTCACCAACGTGGGCCTCAACTGGCTCTCCGACAAAAAGCGCTGGCGCTGGCAAATCAGCGTCTTCTCTGCCGCGGCCCACGGGGTCTGCCTTGCTGTTTTGTGCGGCTGGCCTTCAGACCACAAGGTTATTCTGGCCTTCTATTTCTTGACGTACGGAACAAACGCGGGCAGTCCTTCACTCATGGCTTGGATGGCCGAAATTCTACGCAAGGAGCCCGAGGCCAGGTCGATCATCGTTGCTATGACGGTTACGATTGTCTACATCGGCCACGCTACCATTCCTCTAAGAGCGTTCCGTGTCGCGGATGCCCCGAAATATCCAGTCGGCTTCCCGCTCACGACTGCTTTTACTGTCGCGACTATTCTAGTGCAGCTGGGCATGCTGTTGTGGGACAGGCGTCATCCCGAAATGGCACAGTATG
This sequence comes from Colletotrichum neosansevieriae, assembly GCA_036785495.1. Taxonomy (NCBI): domain Eukaryota; kingdom Fungi; phylum Ascomycota; class Sordariomycetes; order Glomerellales; family Glomerellaceae; genus Colletotrichum; species Colletotrichum neosansevieriae. Next base: position 19,128 of record JAVHLV010000465.1, read on the forward strand.
GCTATGAGCCGGCTGTTGATTCGCATGGGGCATCAGACGAAGAGAACCCGGAGTTGGTAGATGCGGAAGCAGTCACTAGTAAGGCTGCGTCCAAGATTAAGCAGGTTTCTGGTACCAGGGAGGTATGAGATGGCCATTCACATCACAAATAACTTTCTCTTCACAAGACCCTTCCAAGTTCCTCCTGGTCCACTTACGTTCTGAAAAAGACATTGAAGAAATCTGGTGGTGCAGGCACATGCAGACGGCTCTGCTTACTTCTTTCGATCATTGGAACCCCCGACTCATTTTCGCGATGGCCTTTTAAGCATGGGAAGCAAAGAGGAGTGATGTCAGACAGCCGAGGCAAAATGATTTGGTATAGTAAGTTTTTTCCAAAGGTCTGGCTGGATGAACTATATGTCCTCATGTACGCCATTCAGTCTATTCGTTCGTCAAGATGTTTAGCCCCCTTAGGCTACCAATCCTAGTAGAGGCCTCCCACGGAAGAGTCTAGAAAAGGAGATTCCAATACCTTCTCATTATCGATCCAATCAGAAGAGACCCCTTCAAATTCATAATGTGCTGGTCAACAAGTGCGCCCGTATGGCTGTGCCGTTAGACCATCTGATATTGGACGAAATTTCAATTGCCGTCTAGATCAAGGGGAGGATTTGGTCGTCTGATATGCAAAGGCAAGCTGGCTATTGGAGGAGACATTCTCTCTCCCCAAAACTACAGCTCGCAGCTTCACAAGCCTTCACAGTATGGTGAATTAGTAGGATTTTGCACATCTGCATGCCATCTTTACAAGAAAGCCGGTCGCAAAACTGACACTTGCAGCGGGCGCGAAGCTATCTCCACGCATGACGATTGCTTCTGTGAGACGAAATCCTAGATGCCTGCGGCCTGCCAAGAACGATGGCCAGTGAGTTTCCATAAAACTCCGAGGAGTTCCTGACTTGTGGAAAAGAACATGGTTTGAGTGTCGTCAGACTAAGAAGGAAAAGCCAGCTTTTAGTGCTGGTGTGGCATTTGCCGTTCATTTGGGACAAGGGACATCAGTGAAGCAAGCTTTGAGGGGTAGGAAACACAAACCCCAATCCCAGGGAGTGGTTGGTTTCCATACAAGATTCGCAGTTCCCAGATACATTTGGATCCCGGCGCCTCTGAATGCAAGATCGTGCAAACAGGAAGGAACACCCTAGGCATTGAGGGGCAAACCTTGCACGAAGGATCGTCGATCTGCTGGCCTATCGATTTCGCTTCTTATGATAGGTTGAATACACGCAGTCCAAGCCAGCACCGGCTTGCCGGATTGTGAGGAGCGGACGGGAGATGTCCCGCCTCGAAACTTTGGCAGCTGGCAGTTCCCTGCCAAAAAGGCTTAGAATCGGAGAGCTTCGCAATCTCTCCAAAGCTTCTGCTCCTGAAGCTTCGTTTTCTTGGCTCTTGAAAAACGCGGGCGACCTCCGCTCAGCTGACGTGTCCGTTGAGACGTTCTTGATCGCTGGAGTCCTCATTGCGGGTGTTGACGTGGTGAAGCTTACTCACTTGTGACTTACTGATTCCACTCTTCCTCGTACCACAAGTACCATGAGACTGTCAACTATTCTCGCGTTCTTACTTGCGGTCGTGGCTGTTGCTATGCCCTTCGAGGATTGCAAGCCCGGGGCAGGGAAAAAGCCGTCAAACTCCAAAGGTCCCAAGCCATCCGGGTCGAGCTGCGGGAAGCCGTCTAATGGACGAGGGAATGCCACAACAACGGCCAATGGGCGTCACCGCAATGTCCTATACGTGACCAATTGGAGCATTTACGGTGCCGGCTATAACCCAGACGATATTCCTATCGATAAGATCACCCATGTTCTCTACGCATTCGCCGACATCCTGCCAAATGGGACTGTGTGAGTGTTGAATTTGAATACGAAAAGAGACCCCGTCGCAACGTGCTGATTGCAGTAGCGTCTCCTCTGATGCTTGGGCCGACACCGGGAAACCGTTCCCCAAGGATAACCCATCCGAACCCGGCCATAACGCCTATGGCTTGGTCAAGCAGCTGTACATGAAGAAACTGGCCAACAGACAGATGAAGGTCGTCCTATCTATTGGAGGCTACAACTGGTCTCCGAAGATAACGCCGGTTATCGCAGACGAAAAGCTCCGAGCCAACTTCGTGGCCTCTTCCGTCCAATTGGTTGCCGATCTTGGCTTCGACGGGCTCGATCTTGACTATGAGTATCCCAACACTACCGAGAAAAGCAATAACACGGTAAAGCTGCTCTCTGAACTTCGCACCGGTCTAGATCTGTACTCCGCCAAGTACGCCAACGGATACCACTTCACCTTGGGATTCGCCGCACCGGCCGGGCCTCAGAATTACGCCGCGATGAACTTCAAGGGAATGGACAAGTCCTTGGACTTCTGGTCTCTCATGGGCTATGATTTCGCAGGACCATGGGAGAACACTACTGGACACCAGTCCAACGTTTACAAAAGCAAGAAGAATCCACTCAGCACCAGAGCCAGCATCGATCGGGCCGTCAAGGACTACACCAAGGCTGGGATTCCGCCGACGAAGATCAACTTGGGCATGCCCCTTTACGGCAGGGCATTCAACGGCACCAAGGGCATGGGCAAGGCTTATCAGGGCTTGCCCAACGGCACACTAGGCCAACCTGGGATATGGACTTATAAAGATCTCCCGCGCCCGGGGGCGAGGGTCATCTGGGATGATGTCGTCAAGGCAACCTATTCTTACGACAACCGTACGCAACAGGTTGTATCCTACGACGATCTGAAGAGTGCTCTTTACAAGCAAGAGTACATCAAGAAAAAGAAGCTGGGAGGCGCCATGTTCTGGGAGGCTTCCGGCGACAAGACTGGCGATGAGAGCATTGTACGAAATATGGCCACGTGGATGGGGAAATTGGAACACTCGAAGAACTTGATCTCTTATCCAGTCTCCAAGTATGACAACATTCGGAACAATATGCAAAGCAGAAACTCTACGGGGACTGGTTCCTCGTCTGGTCGGAAACAAAGTGTCGCCTTCTGGTTGGATCTCTCGGGACATTAGGTCGTGTTGTAATGGCCCAATGTGAACAAACTTGGTAAAAAGATGTTGGTGAGACCTAGATTGGTGCCCTTCGGCGGGATTTCAATTCTCAGTACATACCTTCAAATAATAATGCCAGCCGCTTTGAACTTCTCGAATGCCTCCAACCATCCTACAATTGGGTCTCTTTCCTCTGTGAACCCCACAGAACGCAACCTACTTAGGCTCAACTGCCGATCAAACAACAGCCAGTAGCCCACACTGTCGAGCTGTACAGCTCCTGCGCCGACCCCGGCGGCTGCAGCCTTCGGCAACCCGTTCTCCTCAAAGACATGCTTATACTTCTCCACGTATTGGCCTGGCTTCAAGGCGCTGTCATCACCGGTCGGTCCTACACCTTTAAGTCCGAACCAATCTGCAAGAGCCGGCCAGATGTTCTGAAGTTTGCCGGCTTCTCGCTATCAGCCATGTTGATGATTTTGGCACCACATGTTTGCGGGTTGAGAGAAGCATGTACAGCGATACGTCCCAGAATGCGCGAGGAGACGGGGGTGAATAGACTGTCGAAGCCTTGCTCATTGCCCGGAAAGGGAACCTCCACTTCGGACCCTGGAGCTCCACGCGCTCCGTGGTTGTGGGCGTAGAGAGAAAGATATTGAGCCCAATGCAGAGCTAGCGACCATCCTGACCCGTTTGGTGTAAAGCCAACGACGGCGTCGGGACAGAGTTCTGTCCACGTCCACTTCTTGCCTTCACTGGCCGTAGTGAGTATCTCTCTGAACCAAGGATAGGCAACGGTCTTGGCGTATTCCTCGGGAAGTTTATCTGCCATTGACTCCTTGAGCGGAGCCTGAAATGTTCCACCAGGAAGATAAATCCCGTAGCCCTTTGATTATTAGTTGATTGCATTATATTAAATGTGGCTGGTTCTCACTCTTGTTCCACCTGGGTAGATGAAAGATTCGAGATCGGGGGACACGGAGTTGATTGCGTCAACAACTCGCTGCATCATGCCGCAATTCGTCACTCGCTCCCGTATGTGATCCTCATTCACCTCTTTAAAAACTAAACGGGATAGGTTAACTATGGTCTCGGCCCCACCAGATAGAACACTGACCGAAGTAGAATACGTGCGTGACACCCTCTATGCCGAAGACGCGATCTCTCAGTTCTTCGCATAATTCATCGGCAGTCCGATTCAGTAGATCAACGCCGGGGACGATCTGTAATTTGGGTCGCTTTGGAGAGCTGTTGGGCCAATAAAATTCGGACTCGGGCAACGGACGATTGATCACGGCAGTGACTTTGTCAAATGATCCTTCGGAGGGGTAGTTGGAGAGCAGCTGCTCTACAGTCGACCAGCCAACGAGGCCAGCAGCGCCGAAAATGATTGCGTGCCTTTCTTTTGACATCATGCGGATTTCGTAGAGCTGTAAAGATGTCGCCTGAGTTCATCAAGAGACTGGGTGATCTTGAAGTGGATGAGCGTATTTGAGGAGAACGCTAATAGTGAGACAGAATGATTCATAGCGGAGACGCGACACTAATTCATCAAAGCAAATACAAGCTAATACCGATGCGGCCTCGTACTCAAGAACTGAGAGCTTTCACTTCTCGCTGCAACAGGTTAACCTTGGGCAACATGAGCTTCCATATGAATACGGCTGATCCTTTTTTTTTCTGCCTTGGATAACTGCGCGATTGCTTTATTATCTGACCGGCTCTATGCGTCTGTGGCCTCATTTGCCTCTCCGAAAACTGCCGAATGGCCGTCTGAGCAAAACCACGTTTCTGATCTTCAGTCTCACGGTTCTCATCCTGGCTCATCATCAAAGTTCACGGCCATAAACGAAATTGGTGGATGAATCAACCAGTACCGCAGTAGTCAGCGTATTGCTTTGAGCTGGACTCTGGATTACCCCACCACTGTTTCTTGGTCAGTACAGGAGCATCGAGAAGAACGACAAGCTTAGTTAACGTACTGTTGGGAAGGGAACCTCCTTGCCCGAGCCTCCAGCGACGGCAAAGGTCAAGATGAACATCATTACCTCGGCGCCAGCGTCCAAACCTCCTCCGACGATATAGTTGTACTTGCCAAACCATGCAGGGTGACGCAAACGCATGTACCATTGTGACCACAAACCAGTCGCGACCTGTGACCAGATCACAGACGTCGTGCCAGAAGTCGTCTCTGACGCGTTGTGGAAAATAACCGGCGTAACAAGCTTGCGAACCTCCCAGCCGTAAACAGTCTCGTACTTGCGGGAAACTAGCCAAAGAGCGACGGGGATGGTCGCTCCAATGACGATGGACAATGGGATCCTGCAATCATCGTTAGGGGCTTTGCAGAAGACTGGACGGAGACACGTTTCGACGAGACTCACCAGCCGTACCCGTCTTTATTGAAACCGTAGACGTATTTGGCGAGCGACCAGGTTACGGCCGTGGTATTCAAAGACTGGATTTTACGTCCGCTCCACTAGTCGCACTATCAGCAAGGAATGCTTCGACTGTTTGATCTTGGGGGCAACTCACGACCTGATTACCGATGGGGTCAAGAAGGATTTCCCCTCTGTTAGCAACTATTATGTCCATGATGACATAGTTCAGAGCAGTTCCGAACAGGCTACCCCAAGTCTGGAGAAGAAACATTGTTCTCCAAGGAATCTTGAGATACTGTGCCATCTTGAGGTCAATAGATAAAAATACTGAAAGCACGGTCACCTCATGGCTGATCATTGAGAAGTAGAGGTTTGCAACAGGCTTGCCAGGCTGGAGAACGCCGCACAGCATTTTTGAGAGATTATTCGTCGCGACACTAGTCCCTAACAGGCCATAGAGGCAGAGCGAGAAGGGAGCAACGATGCATCCGAGAAGCTGAGCCTTTAGTCAAGAGCTGAAAAAGATTCATCGGGCCAACTCACAATTGCGCAAACATATGCCCAGGCATCCAAAGTCGTGTGTCCCTTGATGACTGCACCAAGGCCTGTGAAGAACCCGACAAGAAGAATCGCAAGATACCACCACATGGGTACTTCCTTGTAGTTCTCTTGCATGATTTTGTAGTGAGGGTCGGTTTCAGTCTTTTTCCAAGCTTGCACCAGCGACCGCTTAATTCTATGCCCCATTAGCCCGGTCATGGCGCTTCCTTTTTATTCTGATGATATACTCACAAAGGTCCATAGAATAGAGAGATGTGAGTTATGAGAGCTCCAATGGCTGCCATCGCGGCCATATTCGCCCACACATTCGAAGCTGTCAGACGTGGAAGGCCGTGCTTCTCTAAAGCGTCGGTATCTAATATCGCGTTTTGGCCGAAGACTGCAGTTTGGTTGTAGAGCTTGCCGGCTTTTTCGTCAAACATGGCAGTTGACATAAAAGGAAATCTCTTTGCGCCCCAAGCTCCACCATAATAAAGACTGAAGCATCTTTCTATACACATAGAATGACAAGATGACGCTAACAGATAACAATTTTGCCAGTACAAGTCAAACTCCGTGCTTCCTCGAGATCGTTCGGCCGCGAGTCCCAATGTCTCCACTAGCTACGGCAACGATGGCGAGACAGTTCAGCAAGGCCCCTCCTTGACTTAAGCTGTGGCCGTGACCGAGTTGAATGGGCCGTTCGTGATGGTGAGCCGCGGGCAGGAGAGAGCGTTGAGTGAGAGCAAGTTTCGGTATGTGAGATACGGATGTCCTTGAGATGAAATGTTTCTTTCGACAGAGCTCAGATGATCCTCTGGGATAGAGTTAGAGTTCGGGTTGAATTAGCTCTTCTTGACTGGAGTTGATTGATACCCCTAGTTGGTACCCACTGTAGTAGTAAATAAACTTGGGCTTGACGGCAATCATCCGCCTCAACGTGGCATGACTAAGTTCTGGGCTTTTAGGGCGCATGAATAATACCACAACAAATAGGCCAAGCCTGCCGCCTCTCCGCGTTTTCTTCCCCCCCCCCCCCCCCCCCCATGGCCACGATAGGAAAGTATCCTGACTGGGTCGTCGAGATGCTAGACATGACATCACAGAAAACGACAACTTCATTGCTTTTCAGCACGGCTATCGATAATCCATTGATACTAGGCGAACGCCAAAAGACAGCATTACTAATAATACCAGACTCAACCTCTCGGCACCTGGAATGTTGCGGTGAAGGACGACGCCATTCATTCTTAAACACGCTCTGTCGGATCAGTAGGTCTTCTGGTGAAGAACCCGTTCATCCCCCATGACCGATCCGTCGTGGACGTGCGCGCGTCGTCAGTCATGGAACTGTCGCAATCAGATCGACCGTTCTCTGCGTTGGACTGCTCTACAGGCTGCTGGCGAGTCTTGTCATTCTCTTCGGTTTTCTGTTCCTTGTGTTCCTTCTTCTTGTTCTTCTGGCGTTGCTTCTTGACCTCACCCTTCATCCTGGTGACTTCTTTCGACAGGCTTTTCAGCAAAGTGTCGGTTTTGAGATTGCTTGGTTTCTCGCGAACATCGAGCCAAAGCTGGTAGATTCCAGTCTTGACGAGGAAGCAGGTCTCCAAGTACTTATAACCTGCCCAGATGAGCGTTCGAGGGAACTTCCGAAACGCGAAGACGAGCGACACAAGAATCACGGCGGCGGAGATCGGAACTGCCGATAGCGTCAGCCAAGCTTTTGAGACGGCGATCGTCTTGCTTACACATGAAATTGGCCTGGTCGCGGAAGGACATGTTTTCTGACCCGATGTCTCTGTTATTCATCCCGAATATACTCGACATGAAAGACAACGGAAGCTGCAAAAGGTTTAGTGACACGCTTAGGAGCATTGTCGATTCAGACTGACAAATATGATGGTCACGATCGTGAATATCATGATGGACCTTCCTTGGCGCACACTTTCGTCTGCTTGTTTGACTGATTGCCAGGCTTGCAAGATGCTGGCTTGTTGTTGCTTGAGGTCGAGAAGGTCCTTGATCTGCGATTGGTTAGGGAATACCCTCAACATTGAGACGGCCAAGAGCGTCAAGTTGTTGTGACTTACCCCTTGGGATGTGCTCTCGGCGCTCTTCTTGAGCCCCTCGAGCTCCGTGATTCGGTCGCTGACATCGGATATCAAGTCGTACGCCTGTTTGAAAAACCAAACGAACTCCTCCTTCTCTCTCTTCTTTGCCAGCCTATGACTTTCCGCGTCAGTCCTCTCCCCTGATTCGGGGGAAGGCGCCCGAGATCTGGCCCTGCGGTAGTCACGATCTATATCAGGACTAATCATTTCGTCTCTCCATACGCCAGTGGCATCATATATGCTCTCGACGTGCTTTGTGAATCTTTTAATCACCTCCTTTTGCTTGTTGTTGACGTAGATCATGATGTCTAGTTCGTCAATAATGTCCTTGATTTCCCTTTGGAGCTTGCCCTCGGGATTGATGTTGAGGAGGGGGAAGTGAAGATGGGACGCATCCTCGTAAGTGGACTTCGAGCTGTAGATTTTGGAAGCTCTCTCGGTCCAGTGCCAGAGGTGCTGGAAGGAGATTGTTTGCTTGTTTGTCTGCCACTTTGTTAGTTGTGTCATTTCGAGCCGCGCAGACGGGACTTTACCAAATTTCCAATAGACTCCGCGAATATGTCCATGACTTGAGGATGCCGGTCCTACAGAGCAGTTAGCACAGCCCTGGTTCAGCAAAGGGATGAAACCTATCGTACCGGCGTTTTTGTGCGATCGAAGAACGTGTTGGAGCATTCGTCGAGAATGATCAGAGCCACATCAAACACAGATCGGATCTGGTTCTTCCGGGCGTTGTTAATCCGCATGCGGATCGACTTGTGAACACCTGAAGCATCCTGCTTAATAGATCCGTATCTCTTCGGAAAGCTGGTAATAATGGTTCGCTTGTCCAGAATCCACATCCAGAGTTGATCAACCATTACAATGCGGGATACCTTCTTGATTTCCCCTCTGCAGTGATCACAACCGTCGTCGTCAGTCTTGGTCGAGTGGTCGTCCCATCTGTATTCCCCAAGCATGGTCGGCTTTGGCTGCTTCTTATCCTGTTCATCGGCAGGCTGGGGAGGCTGTCTTCCAAGCAGCCTATCCATGATCGGCCTTTTCTTATCAGTAGGCTTCTCTCCTGACTCCCGGAACCTATGCACATTCCTCTCGTCCATGGCTGTCTCTCGATAGACCACTTGATCGCGATCTCGAGCTTTCGTCGTCTTCAACGTCCAATAGTAAGATTGATCGAGTGTCCGTCGAGGATGTAACGGGGGATCGTTGTGGAGAAACTGCTCGAGGAGCTGCTGGTCCCTGTAGATTGCCATCGCCTCGTAGAGCCTCGCAGCATCCAGCAGAAACTGGCCGAGGCGGCTCCTTGCTTTGACTCTCCCATGTTCGTTGGTGTCAAGCTTGGCCACGTACCAAAGATGCTTGTGACCATGCTCGTCTTGCTCATCCTGTATCGGCCCGCCCTCCGCCAGTCCTTCCGCGAGCCCGGTGAAGGTACGCTGGTGTTTTCCAGTGAACTTGCCAAACGAGTTCTGCTCCCATGCTTTTCTGATCTCTTCCGAATGTATCGAGCTCTCTTCCTGATGCTTGATACGCTCTCTGTCGGACGTCAATTTGTTCCCGTTGAAGGTCCGTTCTTCAATCCGCTTTTCTTTGGCTTCCTTCTGAATGTTTTTTTGTCGCTCGCGACACTTTTCTGATTCCTCTTCAATGATTTTGGCGATTTTATCTCGCTTCCGATCCTCTTCCCAGTGAAGGTAAGGCATCTATACGTCAATCAGAAATCATAGGCTTACTGGAGCAATCAGAAGCCTCTTCGATCTTCGAGGTTACTTACGAAGAGAACCAAGTTTTCCGGGCTGTCCTCGGAGTCCCACATCTCTGAAACGGGAATCAGCAAAGTCCCTCAGCCTCTCATGTGTCGTATACACACCAGATGATATCCTTTCACAGATAGCTCGCATGTGTCTGGCATGCACCATGCTTTGCTTTCCGCCGTGCTGCTGACCTCTCCAGTATTCTGGCCGCAGAATCATGTGGCTTCTTGTCTTGAGAGAATGTTCTCGATGTATGCGGCCATGATCCGGGTTCTCGTCTCGAAAGTAGCATGCTATGGCTTCCTGTCACGTAAGTCATGTAAGCACATCAAAGCCGTCGTGGATATTGCTAGGGCCTGGATTGACCGACCTCTATCCACTGAAACCCCTCGTCAGCTAAAAAGCCCCCCCGCAAATGATATTTATTGAGTGCTCACCTTCATGTTATTGTGAGGTATATGGATGTACCTCACCCTGTCCTCGTTTTCGTTGCGGTCACGGTGGCGGTTGCGGTCAAGAATCACATCGTCCTTTCTTTCTTGAGGCTCCTTCCCGAGAAGATACTGTAAGGAAAGCTTTTGATCTGGGAAATGGCCCTTGAACCTATAGTCGTTCTGTTCTTCCTCGACTGGTATCAAATACCTTTCTTCTCGAGAGGACGACTTGTAGTATGACCTGTGCGAGAGGGCCGACCCACTCTCTTGGCGGCCGAAGCTGGGTCGTTGCGCATGCTGTTGGGTCTTTGGCTTTCGCGGAGTCGGCGAAAGGTTGTGGAGGGCTGAATCCAGATGCTCTACTGAAGTCTCAGACTCGCTAGTGCTATCAGGCAGGACCTTCCACTGAATGATGTAGCCGTTGATGTCCCTCTCCAACTCGTACTTGGTGGGTTTGGTGTCTTCTTGGAAAACGAAATCAACATCTTTATGGGTCTTCTTGATGATTTCCCTGACGGCGAGACGTCCTTTGTCCATGCTGTTCTGGTCAGGGAGGGAGTTGTCAACAGTTCGGCCCTCTGCCTCCCTCTTCTTGTTTCTCCAGTCGTTGATCCGGGTGATCCTCTCTGCAAAGCCGGGCTCCTGTCTCCATTTGTCATGACTCTCTACCAGACACTCCACCAGGTTGCAACCCGTCACGTCCTGAGTATCTTTCAGATGTGTGCAACGGGCTTGCTGAAGAGCCTTTCGGAGCGTGTCGATGCGTTTGTACTGAGACTCGATCGTCGCAGCTAGACCGCCAATCTTCTTCTGTATGTTCTGCTCGGCTTCGGCTTTGAAGTCTTCGATCTTGGAGCCCTCGTGTCCGGATTGCTGTTTCAACTTTTGCTGCTCCAGTCCGACTTCTTCGTCCCAGAACTCGCGATTTTTCAGTCTATCCAGGAAGTCAGGACGGTCGCATATCTCGATACAGCCAAAGTAGTGCATAGCGAAATCGCGGATGACTTTTGGGGTATGAGGTAGTGCGGACAGGCACGTAGGGTTGGCATCGTGGTCTCCCATGGTGCGCACGTCTCGTCTTGCAGGAAAGCCCAATGAAATCGAGTAGTAGCCTTCGTCAACTTGCAGCTGGGCGGAATCGCAGAGAACCAATGTCGTCTTTTTTTCCCTCTTCGCACACAAAACCTTTTGATTCAATTGAGCGGGAATGGGGCCATTAAGAGGACGGAGCTGCTTGGGGGCCAAAACGAGGCTCGGAATGATTTCACCGTTTCCACGTCCACTCATATCCGTATTGGTCAATGGGTGGTCAGACAGGTGCCAACGAGGTTAGTCCATTGCGGCGCGTACCAGTTATTGCGCTCTTGTGGCTTTTCAGCTGCGGCAGGCTATTGCTTTCGCTTCCATCCAGCTGCGGGGAGATGCAGGCTGGGACACACACACAGACGAGATGACCTGCAGGAAACCCGTCATCGCTGTCAGGCGAAGTGAATTCCCAGTAGTTTGTGATGGCACGGCTGTTACTAGTACCAGACCTGGCGCCTCAGCCCCAACATGATGACCAGAGTCTGACCTGATGCAGATTGCTTTTTCTCGCTGAGACTGGGATGAGATGATATGAACAGGCTCGGGTCTTGACAGTCGTTGAGTCTGGCCAGTTTCAGCTGAGGATTGTCCATCAGGGCTGTCTCGAAGGGGATGCGCCATTGATAGCTGTGATTTCATGGCTCTGAGGATGCACCAGTTCTTGGGCGCGGGAACAGCTTTCATTAGTGACATCAACTTCATTGGGAATCGTTCCAATCCTACCAGATTGGAAGGCCGAAAGAGCGGGATAGCTCTCGGTTGTGGCAACACCGTTTCATCTGGGAGTCTGCAGCCTGATATGAGTGTCTCTGAAGGGAGAGCGCAGGCAACAGCGTAAAAGCCCGCCTTTAGATCAATATGCACCTAAGAGGACTTCTTGACACTAAGGCTTCGTTTGTCCTATATCCCTCCCCTGGGTAAGCAGGACGAAGTCATCCGGAAACGAGAAGGGAAGTTGAGTTGAGCTGAGAATTCGATCCGGTGTTTGGCCCAGGTAGCAAGAAACTTGAATACCAGATTCCGCAGGGCTATCAATATCCAGCAATGGATACTTCGACACGGCCGGTTGGCCCAATGGCAAGGCGTCTGACTACGATTCGATCGTGCGATCAGGAGATTCTGGGTTCGACCCCCAGGCTGGTCAATCTTTTGCATTTTTCACCAAGAATTGCTGGTGTGATTTTTGCTGCGGGTCCGGCCTAAAATCGGCCTTCCGGCGGGTCAGTGCTTCAGGTTCCGGCCCGGGATTGCCTGTCGAGCTCCGTGTTTGGCTCCGCTGGGGTCGGACTTCGCAAGGCGAGAGATGCAAGCTTCAACGGACTCTTTAGACAGGGGCGCACGAAGATACAAGATCACGAGGACGGTCCGAACATGGCTTCTAATCCAGGTCTATTCATCTGCCTGGTATCATATGATGCCCCCTAACGAAAACCTGTGGGACTCCGAATGCCTTATTCTTAACACAATGTATGCCTAGCGGCTTAAAGCCGCCCAAAAACCCCAATTTCATGATCCTATTACCCTGTCATCATCCTTCCTCCGCCACGGCTTAGCCTTCGGTGGTGTCCATTGCATTCGACTTGGCCGCCGCAATCTTCTCCGCCTTCCAGGCCTCAATCCTCTCCTTCAGCTCCGTGTGCGGGATCGCGTCGTCTATCGTCATGGCCTGGCGCGTGAAGGGATCCTTGGGGTCAGACAAGAGATGCTGGACGATCGTGGAGCGGTCCACGATGTGTTGAGACGGGAGGATGACTGGGTCCTTCATGAGGTCGCCCATGATGGGGTCCTCGAACTCGGCGGGAATGTCGCCGAGATCCAGCTCTGCCTGGTCTGCGATTTGCTTGGCCTCCTTGAACTTCGCCTTCAACGTGTCGAATTTCTCGAGTTCAGTCGTCTCCTTCATGCTGCGCTTCGACAGAATGTAGCTCGCCTTGTCGAAAGTCGCCGGCTTGTACGAGCGACCGTCCGAGGCGACAGCGTCGATGAACGCTTGTGACGATGCGAGGTTGAGATAGATATCAACAAAGTCGGAGAGAAGCACACGAGGCTGGAAGTGATACTTGGAAGGGTTGTTCACCTTGAGCTGTCTCATTTTCTCTCCAGCCAAGGTGTCCAGGTTGTAGTTAAGCATGCTTGCCAGACGCTGCACAATCTCAGGCATGGTGAAAGCAGAAGCAAGCGCGGAGGTAAACAGCTTCATCATTGACAATGTCTCGTTGGCGAGTTGCATATAGGAAGTCGCCTGCCCTTCCAAGCCCTGCAGTTCCTCTTGCTTCTTTTGCCGCTCTTGAGCTGGCATATTCACGTCGGATTCCAGCTCATGCTGAAGGTCGTGGATCTTGGGGAACTTGGTCAACGCCTCGTCTAGAACATAGGTGGCATCGTTGAGCAACAGGTTGACAAATTGCACAAAGAACTGGCGGTTCACTCTATTTTTGGTGTTAGAATTTGCAAAGTTGCAGTATCTGCGGACACGCTAAACTTACTTGCTCTCTCTGGTCAACTGCTGCTTGTACACATCGTTCCCCCATACGCATTTGATGACTTGGAAGATCTCGTATCGAATATTGAACTTGTCGTAAAATTGGGTGTGAGCTCCGGTAGATTCTGCTTCTATGTAGAACTTCATCAGGGCGTGCAGCAGGTTGTCGTTGGCAAACTTGGATCCGTAAAGCTGGTCGCCCAGAACACCCTTCTTGAAGTGCATGAAAGGCCATGTGCCTGAGAACAGCAACGTGACCAGCGATGACTTCAGGTAGGGGTTTTTGATGTACTCGGACGAGCTGAGGAAGGCGATGCACAGCGCTATCATTTCATTTCCAACGGCCGAGGGCATGATTTGGGGAAGGTAGCTGAGTACATGTCAGAGGCGGAATGAACATTGAGGCAAGGATTGAACGTACCGATAAACGAATTTGAAGTTGTCAACCACATCTTGGAGAGCATACTCAGGCAAGCAGGCGAAAGCTTCGGGTGCCTCGCTAGGCAGTGGGAGTCTGAAGAGGGTTAGCCTAAAGACTGTGAACGGTAATCGTGAAAATGACATACTGGAGGTCCTTCTCAGGAGTGTAATCCGACTTGCTGGCAAGACGGAGGAGCCACACAGCCACATAGCGCATAAAGCGGAGGGACAGCTCTTGCATCTTTTCGTCAAAGAAGATGCCCTCTATGGCGAACTTGAGAGCGATTGCCTTCTCGAGGACCTGGGTATGACGCTTGAGGGTTACCTCGTACATGGCGAGTTGAGCTGGGTTCTGCGCGACGAGTTAGCATGTCGTGAAAACATCACGAGGCCCAATGCCACATGTGAGGATGGGGGCGGCTGCTACTCACGTTCTCAACCTTGTGACGCTCGGCTTCCATTGTAGCTACGTGCTTTTCATAGAACTTGATGTCTCGCTCCAAGTTTTTGACCTTCGCATTTGTGGCCTCGCTACCGTAGTGGTGGGCCGCGAGAGTGAGGAAGAACACCTCGGAGATGAAGTTGCTTGTGCCGTCAGCCTTCTTGGCGTAGAAGGCGTCCGAGGTAGCTTGGTCGGCATTTAGCTTCGTCTCTTCCTTGATGTCTACACGAGGGTTCCGACGGAAGTAGTCCACTTCGATCCTGTCCACCTTGGAGAAGGTTGTGTCCATGAAGGGCGCGCAGAAGCGGTCAAGAATGACAGTGAGGTTCATCATGAAGCCGTCGGACGAGACTTCCTTGGCGTCGACCTGAATAGCTCTACGCTTCTGGTTGGAATTGATTGCGGAGGCGAACCAATCCAGAGCTCGGCTCCTGGTTTCGCTGTCGGCACGAATGAAGGCGTTGGCAATCCCGAACAACTCATCTTGGTGAACCCTCAAGATGGCTCGAAGTGCCTCTTGAGGCTGAGATGCTCTGTGCCTGTCCAAGCCTCGAGGGTTCGGGAAGTAGGTAAGCGTGACTTCGGTCTGCAGAGGGGAGATGCGGAAGAAGGGACCGAGAATAGTAGCCTTCTCAACAAGATGTCCGGACTTTTGATCCGTCAAAAAGTTGGGATGCTTCGCTAGGGCACTGAGAAGACGCGGGAACTTGGTATAGGTCATCAAGGCCTAGCCGATTTTAATTAGCTTCCTTTTCCGACAGTAGCCTTGCATCCTTTTTCCCCATCTTGCTCCATGAAATGATCCATGCGTTTGAGGCGCTTCTCCCCATCCTCGTTGAAAGAATGTGGGCGAACTCACATTGATGTATGGCTTGTAGTCACTGTCCATCGACATATCCGACAATCTCGAGCTCAGCACATGAATAGCATCGGCAAACACCGAGGGATACTGCTCATCCTCGTCAAAGCGCTTGACAGCCTCTGCGAGAAAGTTCAAGCAGACCCCGTCATCCTGATCATGGCCCCGGATAAGAAACGATGCCAAGCTATCAGGTTGTGACCGTCTGCGAACACATTAGCTACTGCCAATCCCCGCCCTCTCCACAGACCGGCGGAGACCCACCCAAACAGATCTGGTAAGGTAAGAGCAAACAGGCTGTTGCTTATGCACAATCTCTTGGCCTCATCGAGGACCTCTCTCTTCTCCTTTGCCGTCTCCTTCACCGAATTGTACAGGCGGATGATGCGCTTGAAGCAGGGGAGCAGGTAGCTGAGTATTGGCTTCTGCGATGGCAGAGATGACAGGGCCTCCAGAAGAGCACTGTCAAGCACGCCAGTAGTGAGCTTCAGTGGTGATCCCGCCTCCGCCAGTTCGCTGCTCGCGCCTGACAAGAATGTCAACTTGTGACCGTGGAGATCGGCGATTCGCTCGGGATCAACGGTGACGCGGAAGATCTGGGTAAGGATCTTGTCGGAGAAGTCGTCGATAGACTCTTCTTGTACAACGGTCGGTCGCTTCGTGACGGGCGCTGGTGTAGTGTCGCTCTTAGCCGCTCGCTTCTGTGCGCCGTCGCTGGAACCGACGCCGAGCTGGTTGAAGGGGTTCGCTGGCTTTGGTGTTGATGACGGAGTAATGTTGATCTTGCGCAGCTCGTCCAAAGGCGCCTTTCCCTTCTCTTCGGTCGGTGTCGAGGCTCCTGAGCCTCCGGGGTTCGGCGACGAGGGGCCGCCGTCGGGCTTGGGGGAGGTTCTGCTGGCGGAGCCGAGCTTAGCCAGGCGTCGCAATCGGATCTAGAACAGGACGGTCAGCAAATCCCACATTAACGTTCGTTCCTGCCGCCACTGTGCCGGAAGCCGTCGGCAGATCCATTGTTCGACCCCGGCAGACCGACTGCCTCGCGCCAACCAATCTTCAGCATCGGAGGGCCTCGATGGATTATTTTCGCCATCAGTGGGATTTGAGGATGGTTCGCTTTGAATGTGGCGAGAAGAGGGGTTCCCTGAGCTCCCAAGTTGAGAGCTAACCCGCAACCGATCTGCTCTAGGGCTGTGATGGCTGAGGTGGTTGAGAAGGTCGGTTCTAGGCAGCGGCGAGCTCGTGAAGGTCGTCTGATGAATCGAAAAAGCTCAAGGCATTGTCACCGAGGCATGAAACTACCTGTCGCTTGGAATCCAGGATGCAAAACCAGCTTACCTCGTTCATCTTGGCCGTATCAGGCGCCTCAGGCGGCTGGCCATCTTGATTGGAATCCATTCTGTTGTTGTACTTCTTTGCCAGTTTGCTGCGACTCGTGCTAGTGTCCTCGTGCTTGGTATGATAATATTAGTGCTAGCGACTATAAAAGTCCCGTGCGACGTGAACACCTTGCACAACCTAGGCTGGCAGCAAAGTTGATTTGGATGCGAAAGTGCAAAGGTGAGGCCGAGGTAGGTAGGTATGTAGCTCAAGTGGGAAAGTGTTGACGTCTAAGGTAGCAGGGCCTTGCAGTGGTGGGGAGCAGCACCAGCGGGCGGTGAATGTGGGGTGTGGGCCCTGGGGCATGTTCCCTGTCCAGTTAAATCTAATAATGCCCAGGCAGACTTTGTCCCATTCTTAGCGGCCCAAAGGCCACTGGAAGTAACTGAGAGATGGAACACCTCCAGCCGGGCAGTGGGCATACTTTCACCTACGGGCTACCATCTCCATTAATAAGCTGCTCCTGCCGTTCTGCCTTTTGTCTTTGTTCCAACAAGTTCTACCGCAGACAGGCAGCCATCAAAGCATAATGACTCGCCACATGTAAGCCAACCTCAGGCTGGTAAAGACCCCTAAAACCCTCAGACATGGAATAGCATCTAGATGGCTTCCTTCCACTGCTTCAGACGAACTGAAGGCCGGCTAATTTGTCACGAGACAGGCCAAAGTTCGGGCTCAAACATCGATGGCGCCCAGAAACATTCCTTCAGCGCGAGCTTAGCCATGGGAATCATACAGAATTGCGGTGACGATTCAATTACTATGTGCTCAAAGTTGTCCGGCCAGGAACTCAGCCTCCGGCAAAGCTACGCGTCGAGGACTTTTGCGCATGAGAACCAATTTTGTTTCAATGGGTGACCATCTCGACGGTCCGTCCCAAGGGTATTTCCGTGCCGTCCATGTCATTGGGACTGTGAATCCCATCCCAACGCCGAATTTCAAACGTGTACTAATAAATAAGCCGATATGGTGTCTAAAGGCAAACAGCCAAGGTTCATTCCAAGCAAATCATCATGTGTCATGCGTCCAGCTGTTGGAGTGGCGCGATGGAAGAAACCCACCCGAAATCATAGTCGCGGAATACCATTTGACCCGTCGCTCAGTCTCCTCGACGAGGACGAGGCCTCACCGTCGCTGTCGGAGCTTCCTCGAGTCCGGCTAGTCCCACTGACGGTCCGGTTCGCCAGGCGACTGCGCTCAACCTCCTCGCGGCTCTTGTTCATTAACCAAGCCATATGCATCTTGAGTATGCCCAAGTTGCTCCTGATCTCCGTAATCTGGTCTTTTATCGGTATAACCTGGTTGAGTACCATAACCGTCTGCCGGCCCTCGAGTTCCGTAAATTCCTTTTTGAGTTCCTCCATCCGACGCTCCATGTCTTCGTAGATGGTCATGACCGCTTCCGTGGGCTTGAATTTGGGCCCGCCCTGGACGTTGTTTAGGTTGAACACGTCGTCCCACGAAATGCAGTCCCGTCGCTCGTCCTTCAATTCCAAAATCTGCTTTTCTTGGTCGTCCTTTTCTCTCTGCAACTTCTCAATCTGCTTCTCCTGTGCCTTGACCTTCTCTCCGACGACGGCGACCACCTTGTAGATGCATTCGTCCTCATGGCCACCCAATGTCTTACGGAGGCCCTCGTGGTCGCAGCCGTAGTCGCTGTATTTGCACGGCACCGACGCTTCAGGGCACTTCTCCGCGTAGTGCTTCTTCAGGTCCGACAGTTTGACAGTCTCGCCGCAATAAGTACACGTCGTAGTATTCTTCGGGCATTTCTTGGCGATGTGGTCCGCCATCGACGCCGCCTCAATCTTCTCTTCACAGTACTCGCACTTTTGTTCGAAATGCCAGCACTTGCCTGAGACCGCCATCCACTGTTCGACTCGCTTGTCGCATGTTTTCTCCGGGCAGTCGTGCAGGGTATATCGACATCCGATCGCGTGCTTGACCACCTCCTCTCGTTTCATCATCTCGTCGCATCCTCGGTCGGTATTGGGGCAGTTGACAACCAGGCTGTCGAGCATGTTGGTGAAGAGCCTCGAGGTCTTGCAGTCCTTGGCGCGGAACCGGGTCCGGTCGATGGGGCACGTGTCGGAGGTGAAGAAGTGACGCTTGAGGCATTCGAGACAGAAGGTGTGATCGCACGGTGTGATGACCGGGGTGATTACGGGCAGTTTGCAGATGGGACAGACGAGGTTGTCATCGGGTTCTTCGGTGTACATGAGGGCGGAGAAGTCGAGCAGTTCCTTGACCTTGTCGGGGGTCAGGGAGTGTCGTATGGCTTCTCGAACCGCTAGTTCCTCGACAGGCCATTGAGTGGGGGCTCGCGCTTGGTGTCACTAGTTAGCTCATCTTGTCTGGAATCGTCGCTTTGTCGCGGCCATCTACTTACGCGCCAGAGGGATGGGGAATCCCTCGACAGACCGCACGGCGTCCTCGACGAGATTGTGCACGAGATGCGTGATGGTCGCATCGTCCTCGGGGGCGGCGAACTCGGGTTGCGACATGGTGGCGCTGTGTGATTGTCGTCGTCGTCGTCGTCGTCGTGTCGTCGTCTTGGTTTGAAGGATGTTAGGATTTAGAGAGGAAGACCATGGTTGAAACTCTGGCGACGAGCTTTTGGTGAAAGAGAAGCGGTGTGTGAGGTGTGTTGTCTGAGGCGGAGATGGTGTTTTCGTGGGTTCGCCGGTGGCGGAGCCAAATGTACAGTGGACTGTGGAGGTTCACGGCTGATGGCCAATACGAAGAAGTGGAAGGGGCAATCAGCAACAAGTGACGTGACTTCAGCCGAGGGTCCGATAAGCCGATAACGCTAAGCAAACGGCCGCTACCTAGGTACGCAGTAAACCACGTCAGGGATCCCGAGCGCTCTGCACCGTCCGTCCCCGCATGCTTCGATTCAGTCAGCGTCCAGGCATGGGCCATGTCGGGTTGGTATTGTTTCTTGCCAGGAACAAACACTACAGAAACAGCGTGCCCGTCTCGAAAACGATACAACAGCTGTTCTTCTAGTGCCTTTCGCCACCCAATTCAGCTACATAGCTGTTCGTCGGGGTCTTGGATATGGATGAGAGGATGTGTGCTGTCTCATTGGACTGCAAATGACAGCTTCCGCTGGAGTTACCCACAGCCTGGGCCCCTGCATTTCTGCACTGCCGGCAGCGTCCGAACAACAGCTGTGGCAGGTCTGAAGGTATCTCAATCTCCTTTGCCATCGCAATTGGGTAAACGATGTCGATGCGATTTAAATCCGAACCCTCTCGATGTCTCTTTCTATAAGAACCATTTTTCTGCCTTCTGTTCTAGCGTCTTTCTAAGTATTCTGAATACCCTCATACTCATGTTCTGAGCCGCGAACCCACTGGGAGGGAGCAACCATTTACTCTATTCCGTCTTGCACAACCTGGATATACCTCATCACCCGAACGGATGATCAAACCTGCAAACCAACCATTGTGCTCGTGGGCCGAAGTAGAAGCGACTGCCGTAACCTGGCACGTCCAGCAAGGTCGGGTATCACGAAGACGGACAGCTTGCTATATACCCAATATTACCAGCCTCAGCTCCAGGCTCCCAAGATCCAAGAACGACAAATCGCAGACCAGGCACCCATCCTCGCACCCCGCTGAATCCTCACGTTACCTTAATTTCCCCATATTCCCTCCCCCCAAAAAGGGACCATCGTAAACGCCTCTTCCAGCCGGTCTGCATGAACTGCATATCGCCAGCATCTCCCGCTTAAGACATTACGTGAGATCCATCCTACCCTGTCCCACTCACTATTTCCCCTATCCTCCTCAAACGAGACACCGAATGCGGCTATTCGGATCACCTCCCATACCCACTGGTTGGCTAACACCACCACCGAAAGAAAAAGCATGCAGATAGATCACCAAATAACATCCACCGGGGCAGCTCTTGACCTCTTCTCCCCAACCCTGTGGCCATCCATCCATCACCCGCAGCGCCAATACTCATCTCTCTGCTGAAGCGAGCCGCGCGGTCCTTCCGAAAGTCCCAAATCCGACATGTATTCGTATCTTTCATTCGTTGCCTTGCGAGGTAGCAACTTGATCCCCAAACTCCACAGAAGAAACCCGGTCCTCTCCCCCATAGCCATGGGGGGATAGTCGCGTAGTGGTACACGGGAGCTATCGCAAGCGCGTCAGCCCTAGCTCGCCATCTTGCCGGGGTGTGTTATCCTCCATCTCAGAGTTGGAGTGGTTGGGAGAGCTTGCGTCCAGCTGAGCTGGCACTGCTTCGTTGTCCAAGAAAGCCAAGGTACTTGAATCGAGTCTACTCCATAATCAAGATCCTCAAGTGGACTGAGCTCTTCAAGCACCACACAGTCAGGCCGTCATTCCCTCATACCCAAACCCCAAAGCAAATCATCAATAGCCGCAGGTCATCAGTATAAAATGGCAACCTACGGCCCACCACCACCCCCTCCCCTCCCCGTTCCAACGAAACGAACCAAAAAGACACCCCCCCAGAGATCCTCTCAGACTTCTGGACGAAATTCCACTCAAAGCACCCGGGGAAGGTGACCTCCATCTTCCCCCGCGCCCTCTACGCCTCCCTCCTGCCCACCTTCCAACCAAAAACGCCACGCCTCAACCCGCAACGCACAGGAATCCTACGAGGCAGCCGCCAAGGAATGCCGCGAGAAAGTAGCCCGCGTCGTCCGCGAGTGCGAGCACACCAACGAAAAGTTCACCGACCCGGACTTCGACATCGAGCGCGACGCCGACCCCGACGCCGGCGGCCCCAACGTCAGCAGCTGGGACGTCAAGAACTCCCTCGACACCCTGACCGCCGCACAGGTCCTCGGCGCCAGCTCCACCATCCCCGTCGACCCGGCCGCCGTCTCCCGCTTGCTCGGCTCCGGCTCCGGCTCCGGCGGCGGCGGCGGCGACATGTGGGGCCCCTTCGGCGGCTTCGCCTCCGCAGGAGGCAAGAAAGCCCAGACCAAACCCCGGAAACCCCCGGCCAAATTCGGCCTCTAGGCCGGCGAGTACTACAGTCCCGGCTCGATCCACCGTCGTCGACCGACAACCTCTACCTCAGGGAGAACGACTTCAACTACTACGCCGACATCTAAGACGCCTCAGGGAAGAAGGCGCGCCAGCACCGGAAGCGGAAACCAGACGGGCTCCGACGCGCTGTACTTTGCGCGCTGCGAGGACCAGAACGACGACGTGGCTGCCCCTTCTCGGAAAGGCCTACGCCAAGGTTCACGGCGACTATGAGGCTATCTCGGGCGGTTGGCCGGGTGAAGAAGCTGTGGAAGACATGACGGGCGGCGTGACCACCACCATCGCGACGAACCGAGTCCTAGGCAAAGATACGCTCTGGAAGGAGCTCGTCAACTCCGGACGGCGAGTTCGTCTTCGCACTCGCGGCGATGGGGACGGGCCTGGGACTGGCGGAAGTCGGGTCTAGCCCTCGGCCACGCCTACTCCATCCTGCAATCCCGCGAGGAAGTCGACGAGGACGGGAAGAAGATCAGACTGGTCCAAATCCGCAACCCCTGGGGCGAACGCTCTGATGGTGGAGTGGGCGAGTGGAACGGGCCGTGGTCGGACGGTTCGAAGGAGTGGACGCCCTACTGGCTGAAGAAGCTGTCCCACACTTTCGGAGACGGCGGGGTGTTCTGGACGTCGTATGAGGACATGCTGTCCACCTTCATGTACATCCACCGCACGCGACTCTTCGACGAGAAGTAGACCTTCGTGCAGCGGTGGTTGTCCGCCAACGTCTCGTGGGTGAGGGGCTACCTGCAGACCAAGTTCGTCGTCGAAGTCAAGAAAGCAGGGCTGGTCCTATTATACCCAGCTTGATGACCGTTACTTCACAGGTTTCGAGGGACAGTACTACTTCGAGCTGCACTTCGTCCCCCAAAAAGCCGACGGGACGGAAGCAAAGCAGGTTTGTCGCGTCCGACCGGTGCACAGATGGGAGAACAGGTCCGTCGGCTGCGAAGTCAACCTAGAACCCGGGACGTACGAGGTCCTTCCCAAGGTCACCGACACGCGCTATTCCTCAGGCTCCAAGGCCGTCGAGGACGTGGTGAAAGAATATGCCGAGCGGAACCCGCAGAAGCTTCGCCAGGTCGGATTGCAGTACGACATCGCACACGCCAAG
>JAVHLV010000466.1:0-42179 GCA_036785495.1 Colletotrichum neosansevieriae
ACGCTTAGCTAGGAGTTACTAAGTACTTATAAGAAATATAGTACCTACCTTATCTTCTTTACTATATAATAGAACACCCTCTGAGATCTCTCTATACTTAAAAACCTATTAGTAATACCTCTTATCTGATATATAGAGGTAGGTATAATCTAATCTTTAAAGATAGTTATTTTATAAGCTTATATCCTACTAGATACCACACTAGTATAGCTTTCTGAGTAATATAAGGTTACTTATAAACCTATAGTAGAGCGCTATATTATATAGTTATAAGCATATTATATTTCCACTATACTCCTTTACCTTAATATTAACTATACTATATTCCTTAATAGGAACCTAGTATATACCTACCTATAGGAAGTTACTAAGAGCTACTTTAGTAAGTATAGTAAGCTATAAGATATTATTAAATATATATATTATTACTCTAAAGTCTAGAATAGCAGAGTTATAGAGTTAGTAGTTATTTAGCTATATATAAAATATAAACTTAAAGGTCTCTCTATAGTAGCTATATAGTTATCTATCCTCTATATATTATTTACTACTTAGTTTAAGCTTATAAATATGCTTTATAAGCTCCTTATTATTATTAATATACTTCTCTACTAGGTAGTAGAGGGATTTGCTTCTCTAAAAGCACTCTAGATATAGTTCTTTAAATATAATCTAGTACTTAGCTAAGAGATAGTAGCTATAGCAGGCTAAGCAGAGGCTCTTTTTATTAGTTATTTATATAGTTATAGGTGCCCTTTTATAGCCTTTAAGCACTATAGGTTACTTTCTTCTATACACTTAGTATATAATAGGTCTTTACTTCTTAGATACTTTTAAGTTATTCTTAGATATAGTATTCTTATTATCTATTAGTATAGTAGAACTAAACACTTCTCAGCTTATTTTAGTATATAGATTAGCTATTTTAAATATATTAAGGGTAACTTAGATATCTTTTAGTATATCTCTTATAGTAAGGAAGCTAGTATTTATATATAGTTATACTATTATTTAGTATATATAGATCTAGATATCTAAACTGCTATTATTAAGAGCTATTATAAAGTTTATAAACTACTAGTTAGGCTCCTTTACTTATATAAGGCTGCTAGCCTATGCTTTAGTAATAGCCTTCTTCTACTTTATAAGCTATTTCTCTATATTACACTTTATAAGTAGCTTCTTATATACTAAGAGGTCTAGAATTATAGTATAACTACTTCTAGCTATAGCTTTATACTTATAAATATTAATATTAATACTTTTATAGAGTATATATATTTAATAGTTAATACTCTTATCTATAGTATAGTATAAATATAGAAGATCTAGATAGATATTATTATAGATCTAGTCTTAGAGTATATATTATTGCTTTTTATATACTTTATAGTGCTTATCTCTAAATATATAATCTACTTAGTAAGCCTAGTATAGCTTATAATTTATCTTAGATAGGTCTATAATTATATGAATATATATAGTAGTTATATTATTACTTAGTAGTATAACTACTATACTATTTACTATACTATCTATAGAGTAGTTAGAGATATCTAAAATAGTTAGCTCTATAACCTCACCTTTAAAGCAGCTTTAGAGCATACTATCTATATTTAGAATAGCAGTATATAGGTTAATACTATTTTATAGCTTAAGGCTAGATGCCTTTATATATAGAAGGTTAATTTAGAGGATCTAGTTACTATATCTATATAGCTAAAAGATAGTTATATTAATTATTATCTTATAATTAAGGTTTTAGAGTGGTATTTATAGTAATATAGTATATATCAAACTATTAATTATTAAATTAGGCATAATTATATATATATTTATAATACTGTTATATATATGTTATTATTCTATGCATTTTTCCTGATTTAGGTGCGTCCTAACCCCTTTTTTCTGCGCGCACCCCGGTTGCAGTTAGCGCGCCCGACTCGCACTGCGCGTTCCGGACCCTATAATCTGACAGGGGTGTGTTATGTAGCCCAGACCTCCTCTAGAGCTCTTAGTGCTACTAGTGCTGTTCTCTAAGCGCTACACCCACTATATAAGGCTCTATATATAGACCCTTACCTATAGCTACTCCTTTTCTGCTGTAATAGATAACTTCTTCCCCCTTACTCTATACCTATATATATAATAATAGCTTTATAGTTTATAAATATAACTATAGGTATTATTTATAGAGATTAGATCTAGTATTTAGTCTTAGATATAGTCTATATATATTCTGCTATATTGAGTTTTATTAACTAGTATTCTTTCTTAGTGTTACTTAAGGTATATAATATAAAGGTAATTAGCTTAATAGTATTATATAGGGGGTATTAGTTATATATTAGTATTAGGATAACTAAATCCTTAATATAAAAGACTTAAATACTAAAGCTATTAGATAATATATTAAATTTAATATAGAGTTATTATTCAGGTGAGAAAAGTATAAGTACTAAGTTAGCTATTAGTGCTTCCTTAAGTGCTTAAAAGGTATTAGATTTCTTTACTATTAGTATTAATATATTAATAGCTATTACCTAGGCTTTCTATACTAGTTTAGATATTATTCTGTTTTTTATTATACTATTATTATTTAGTTATTTATAGATATATAATAGTATTGTTTTTTAGTCTTTTAGTGGTTTAGTAATTTGAGCATATTATGGGATATAGTGTTATAGACTAGATATAAGACTAAGGAAGTATTTAAGTAAATATAGTATTATAGAGAATTTAATAACCTTTATTGCCTCTAGTTTAGCTATAGGCATTAAAAGACTAAAGGACTTAACTATCGTTCTTAATACTAATGCTATAGAAATGCTAATATATAATTTATTAAGTTCTAATAAGATATAAATATCTAATAAGGCTTGGAGTATATTATATAGGTTAGTGAGGTGGTTATTAAGGCCTTTTAAAGTAAGAATAATATTATTATAATATAAGTTAGCGTTAGATTTAGAGAGAATAGAGTCTATCTATTATTAGATATAGGTATTACTGTTTTTATATCCTATTATAGAGTATTTAAAAGTAAATTATCTCTTATAGGTAATAATTATAAAGGCCTATTAAGATATAGAATATACTTACTATTAGTAGTAGAATGTTATTATATTAAGTATAGAGATATATATTATATTAGTATATTTAGTAATAATATTATCCTTTGTTTTTATTATGTAGGTGTCTATAACAGTTATATTGTTTAGTAGTTATATATTAATAACTATTTAGCTTTTTTAGTTCTCTTTCTTCTTATTTATTATAGCTAACTATAGTGTAGTTATTAAGGTTTTGCTAGATATTATAGTATTATTAGATATACATTATTCTTACTAAATAATAAATACTGGGAATATAGATATTACTTAGGTTATTATATAGTGTGGCTTAGGGCCTAGTTTATTAATAGTATGCTTAATAATATCTTGTTTAGGTTCTCCTAAAGAGTAGACTTTGCACTTTTTTGATATTTTCTTATTCTAATTAGGCTTAGAGTAAATATATAGTTATTAATCTTTAGAGATATTAGTAAAACTAGTATTAGTGAAAACGTAGGCAAATTTATTAATTAGTGTAGTGAGATATTCAGTATCTAGTTAGTAATTATA
This sequence comes from Colletotrichum neosansevieriae, assembly GCA_036785495.1. Taxonomy (NCBI): domain Eukaryota; kingdom Fungi; phylum Ascomycota; class Sordariomycetes; order Glomerellales; family Glomerellaceae; genus Colletotrichum; species Colletotrichum neosansevieriae. Next base: position 3,624 of record JAVHLV010000466.1, read on the forward strand.
GATCTTAATACTAATTAGATATTTTTAAATTACCTATTATTAAATAGGTATAGTATTAATTATATGCTTTTCTAGTTAATATAGTTCTTTAAGGGTAAATTTAGATACTATTATAGTCTCTGTCTTATCTACTATCTATACCTATAGAGTAGGATCCATAGATATAAGGTATTTAATAAATTACTAGTGTTATAGAGTTTAGTTTGTTATAGTATTATTTTAAACAAGGATTTCTAATAAAAATATATCTATTAATATTATATAGGATAAAATAGGTAAATTAGTGGGCTTAAATAGCAGGTCTTATTATATATTATAGTTTAAGATTTTATAATATATAGGTATTTATATAGCAGTATTAGCTAGTATTATAGTTATATTCTTAGTAATACTCTAGCCTTATAGTAAGCTTTACTATACTATGCTACTATTAGAATCTTAATGCTATATAAACTAATTATAGTATAATCCTTACTATTAAGGATATTAAATTGCTCAGAACCTAGATAATCTATATTAATAAGTAGATTAGCTAATAGGTTATCTATAATAGATACTTCTTACTAGATAGATACTATAGCAGGTTTACTAATAGAAAGTTAGGTATCTTAAAAATATAGATCTAGAACTATATATTAATCTATATAATAGGTGTTTTTACTAATACCTTTAACTATAAGTAGTATAGATTAAATATAAATATTAGTTATAGGTTAGTATTAGTTAAATATAGTTCTATCTAGTAGGGAGGATAAGTATCTAGTATCTCTATAGATATTAAGTTAGGTAGAGAGTTAGTTTAGGTTAGGTATAATCTAGTAGTATATGTATAACTATAACTAAATGCTAAATCTAGATATATTAATTAATAATATAATTTAAATAGGAGGTTTAGTTACTATATAGGTAGTTATAGGTGGATTAGTTATCTATAAGTCTCTAAACTATGCTATAGAGTTAGTAGTCTAAGTATCTAATATATAATTGCATTAAATATACTTATATAGTTAGTTATTACTAGGGAATTATTGCTTATAGAAGTGATATTTCTAGGTTATTATAGAATAGGATTATTTAGGAGGTGTTATAGCTTGAAATAGATATCTCTATATTTATTATAGTCTTTAGTGAAGTTAAAGTTACCACTAGGTTTAATCTATTTAGGCGTAGACTCTGTGTGGATAAAGTTATTATAGGTTATAATATAGAGTTTATCTATATTATTAGATACTAATAGGGATTAGTAGCTGTTATGTTATGGATTGTTATAAGCCAATAAGGAAGATAATAGGGTTATCTTTCCATAGTATATAGACTGCTCTTATAGTTATTATTAAGCTTAGTTTGCTTTTATAGAAGTGTTCTAATTCTAGTTATTATTATTATTCTATCTGAGATATTAGTTCTTAGGGACTAGCTTCTAATCTTAATTAGATTAGTTATTATATATATTCTAGTTAAATCAGTATAATATAGAGTATTTAGTATCCTAATTAGGTTAGTTTTATATTAGTTAGAAGCTGGATATAGGCTGGGATAGTTAAGGAGGATCTTACTAGTTAGGATTATAGTTATTTTAGTAATTCTAATATAGAAATCTATCTTAATTAAGTTTACTAGCTAATAAACTGTATAGATAGTTAGTATTAAGGTTCCTTTTAATAATAATAGGGTAACTATTATAGTTATATAAAAGATAAGTCTTATTAGTCTTATTTAGTTAGTAGTTAGTATTATAGAGATACTAGAACTATAGTTTATATTCTGCTGCTAATGTTTTTATTATTAATTAATAATATCTAACTAACTGTAAAAAGTTATTAAGTATAGTGTTATTATTAGGAGGTGGAATAAGGGATTTAATAGTATTATTAAATAACTTATAGATTGCTTGAAGCTGGGATAGAACTTTAGTTATTCTATATATTTTTATATCTTAAATTATATTATAGATTAAGTATAGGCTAGGATATCCTTTTTATCTATATCTACTAGGCTATATAATAATAACTTTTAACAGGATATTATATTACTATAGTGTGGTATAAAGCGTTTTAGTAGTTTAGTAGTAATAACTTTAATAATAGTAGTGTGTAGCAGTTTATAGTTAATATTAGTTAGAATCTATAAGTACTATACTAATATAAAACCTTAGAGATATTAGGTCCAGACTTTATATACTTAGGTGTTAGATTTAGTAGTAGTAACATTAAATAGATAATTAGTGAAGGCATAAATATTAGTGTATATAGTTAATTTACTATCTAATACTATTTCTAAGTAGTGGGGGTCTTTTGCTTTAGGGTTAAAGATATCTATATTAATAGATTATAGAGAAAAGTTACTATTATTATTATTATAATAGAGAGGCTAGGGAGGTTAGGCTTTATCATATTATCTAAAGGCTTTTACTTTTATAGCTACAAAGTCCTGATTTATAGCTTATTATTAATTATTTATTGCTACTATAATTATAGCTACTGCTGTATTAGCTAAAAGTGGATTCTATAATATAATAGGTAATCTAAATAGATATTAGTTTCTGCTATATTAATTAGGTTCTTAATATAGTATCTCTATATTATAGGATATTATAGTGGAGAAGCTATTAAAGAGTGATATTAAGTGGGAATATTAATAGGTTTTATAAAACTTAATAAGACTAATATATAAGTTACTGCTAAAGCTAACTAGGTTATATAGCTAATAAGGTTATAGAGATATATAGAGGTTAAGTTAATTAAGGTTATAAGTTAGTCTTAATACTTTCTTAGGAGTACTTAGTACTAGTTATAGTTTAAATAGAGTGTTTAGAGTGAGTAGAACTGGTTCTAGCTGTTTCTGATATATGGCTGCTCTATATTACTAGTTTTTAATAAAGAATTTAAAGGTTTTTATTAAGTTCTATTTAATTAGATAGAGTATTATAAATTAGTTATTATTTAATAGTAAATCTATTATAGTTATAATAGTTATTACTATATTAATATTATTATTAGGTATTGATGGTGATATTAAATCTTAAGTAAAACGTAGGAGATATTAGGAGTTAGTAATAAGATTAATTAATAATATTAAGTAGTAAAAGGTCTTTATATACTAAGTTATATAGTATAGTCTAAAAGAGGGGTATAGATAGTAGAGGGTGAAGTTAGATATAGTGATAAAGTGATATTAGAATTAATAAAGTGGGGTAAAGTAGTGGTGGTTAATATAATATAACCTTAATTACTTAATCTTAATTAATATAGTTAGATTTAGTAGTTAATAATAGCCTTATCTAGTTCTTTATTTAATATAAATAAAAAATTATTACTAATAAGGCTACTAGATTAACTTTTATTATACTACTAACTTATAAGGGTATTCCTTAAGTATATATATAATGCTTATATTACTAACTATAAATACCTAATAACTAGATATATCTATATATTAGTGCTTATATAATATAGTGCCTAGTGTGATAGTCTGAGAGCAACGTTAGGTAAGATAAAGTGGAGTCTATATGAGAGGATAGGCGGGGCGGGGCGTAAGAGGCCTTTATTATGTATGTATGCAGGTGTTAGGCAGCGACAATATGCAGGTGGCGGCTGTTAAAACGGCGCTGAGCTGAGTTGGGTCACCGAGAATATGCAGATAAAGTCTTATACTGTAATTGCAGGTGTATGCCCGGGCCTATTAGGTTCTCGTTGGATTTGCAGTATTCCTTTCTTCTATTTCTCCCCGGGGGGTTTTGTCCAGTCGGGTCATATCACTAGTATGGCTTGATCTGATATAAGGTTAGCCTTTAAGTATTATAACTATAGGCAGCACCTTATTATAATAAACAGGCCGCACGCAGCGCAATATTAAGCTATATATAGGTTAGAGGTATAAGTAGTGATTTAAGGGCATAAATATAACTTAAGGGCTTAGTAATATATAAGAGGAGCACTAGGCATACTATAATTTAGTATAACAATAGCTTTACTTATATAACTTTAATTAATATACTTATTAAACCCTTATTTCTAACCCCTAACTATGTATAGAATCCTTATTATTATATAGTAGTATAACTTATATAATATTATAAATCAGATCTGCTTTATAGTAGTTATTAAAATAGCAATATAAGGTTATATAACTATTTAATATAATATATATATTATAAGTATATTAATATACTCCTAAGAAGTTATATAGTTATCTATAGTTATAGTAAGTATACTATAAAGCTTAGAGATAGTAAGGCTTTAAGATAAAGCTCTTATAGATCTTTAGCAAAAAATTACTAAGCTATAGTTAGCTTACTAATAGATATATAAAGAGTATAATGCTTTTTAAATATAGTTATAGAGTATATAAGAAACTACTCTAGTACTACCTATAGTTAATAATAGTAACAGAGATATATCCTCTCTAATAGTACTATTACTATTAAGAACCCTAGTAAGCCTAGTTTACTCTTACTTTAATATATAGAAGGAGACTAGCTATTTAGATATTATAATAATAAATACTCTGCTAATAATATAGATACCTAGTAAGACTCCTAAACTAGATTTAAATTAGTTTAAAGGCTTTAAGATAAAGTTTCATAAGAATCTATACCTAAAGAGATCTATAAATTAGATTATATAGTTAATATAAGTATAAATCTTAAGAGTAGTTTATAGAGTAGCTCTTAGAGATATATTAACCCTAGTAGAGAATCTCTAGATTATAATTAAGATATATAATAACCTTATAGAAAAGGCTTTATCTCTTATAATATATATATAGAGTAGTTCTAAGATTTAGAACACTCTTATATAGATATATATTAGTATTAGTATTGTTCTAAGAGGATAAATATAAGACTAGATATATACTCTTAAGCTTATAAAGAGTAATTCTATATTATATATCTTAAAGTTTAGTAAGCTATAATATAGATATTAATAAGTAGATAGCACTATCTCTTCTAAAGATACTATTTAAGTATTTATCTAAGAAGTTAAAGAGTAATACTATAACTAAGCTATTTACTAAAGATTAAAGTATTATCATAAATCTATAATAATAGTTAAAGAACTTATAGTAAACCTCTAGAATAAGGCTTATATAACTAGTAAGGTAAAGTCTATGCTTATTATATAAATAATAGATAAAGCACCTAAAGCAGATACTAAAAAGAAGTCTAAAAAGAGAGATTATATAGGCTATTATTATTATAGCTATAGCTATACTAATACTACATAGTAAGTATACTCTATTTATAAAACTAATAATAAAAGTTTATTAATACTATAAAAGAGTAATAATAAGATAGATATACCTAAAAAGGAGTTTATAAAAGAGAGTTAGAAAATAATAGAGTAAGTTTACTATACTTTTATAGACTTAAATAACTTTTAGGCAGTATAAAGTGTAAGAACGGCTATAAAGGCTGCGGGAGAAGTAGAAAAGTTCCCAAAGTAGTATAAGTAGATTTTGGGCAATGAATGGTGTATAAGGGTAACTTTTCGGGTTTGTTGCATAATATCCAGATATAGAGAAAAATGTAGATATGAAATGATATTATTGTTAATAAAGTTCATAGATATCTAAGGCCTAGAAAGGCGGGGGAAAAGGTAGGTATATATAGACGATTTGGTTCCTAAGGTCTTGCAGCCCTTTGGGCCTGAATTAAACCTTATTTCCAAAAAGGGTAATAATAACGAGGTTTAAGGTTTAAGGTTTAGCTTCTAATACTAGCTTTAACCTTAATTTTAAGCTTAGCTTTAAGCTTAACTTTAGTTTAGCTTAACTTTATTCTGAAACTTTATTATTCCAAATACTTTATTATTCCAAATACTCTGATTATATAATATTAGTAATATGATGTATATACCAAAAAACGCCATTTTTTACAAGGATTTCCAATATATTATTTATTTTCTCATAGCTCTTATATTCATAGAGTTACAGCACTCCAAAGGTATAGTGATAATAATATATAAGTTCCTTTTATAGTAATAAGGAATAATATATTTCTTATATAAAGCAATCTTAGAACATACTTAGTATATAAAACTATATCTAAGAACCCTAGAAGAAAAGAGACTATTTTAAGAATAGTTAAGTAAAGTAATAATACTTAGCTATAGGATATAGATATAAATATATATATAATAAATAATATATTATAGTATAATAATAATAAGTATACTCTATTAATAACTCTATATATAATATATATACAAAGAGGTTTTACCTACTCTAAGTATATAAGAATAGTTATACTATGCTTTAATAATAGAGAGTTAATATAATTATAAAATATATTATATATACTGAGTTTCCCTATTAATATATTTAGTAAAGAGAGACTTTACCTTAGTAGAAGTTACCTTAATAAGAATAAGCTTATTAAAGCTAATAAGTAAGTATTTATAATACTTAATATATACTAAAGAGGTTTTAACCTTAATATAATATATAAGAGAGATTTAGATATATAAGTAATATATACTATATAATAGAAGACTAAATCTAAGCTTTAGTATAGGAGACTTAGTTACTTAAACTTTAGAGAGATAAAAAAGACTATTTAGATAATAAAGAGCTGCATAATATCCTCTAAGTTAGTGGTTTTATAACCTTATAAAACCTATAATCTCTTAAAGAGCCTAAGATACTCTTTATAAACGCTAAGGCATTATATAGAAAAGACAGGGAATATTCTTTATATTAATATTAAAGAGGTAAAGCTAGTAAAGTACTTTAAGTACTTCTTACTAGTTATAGATAATAAAATATGCTTTTAAGTAATTATCTTTATAGATATAAAGAATAAGCTAGTGTGCTAGTTAAGGATTTATCTCTAAGGGTAGAAAAACACCTTTAATATAGTAGTAAAGGTTATTTATATAGATAATATAGAGAGGTTTATAGTAACTTACCTTAAAGCTATATTAAGGGATAATAAGATAAAGATAGAGTTATTACTACTATATATATATAAGCAGAATAGTATAGCAAAGTATATAATTTAGATTATTCTAGATAAAGTATATACTTTAAGTATTAATTTAGAGGTTTTAGTAGATTTATAGCTATATTTACTTATAGTAGTAGTCTATATTATTAACTACTTCTATACTATAGCTATTATATATAAGATATCTATTTAGGCACTTTATAATAAGTTATTAAGTTTAAGAGGAGACTATATATCTACTATAAGCTAGTTATAAGTTATTAGGAGTATCTACTTTGCTTATATTAATCTAGAGATCTAGGTTAAGAGCAAAAAGATAGTAATATATATAGAGAAAGATATTATTATTAATTATTATAGAAACCAAGTATATAGAATATAGATACTAGAGTAGAATAAAATTATTATCTACTCTAATATTATCTTTTATAAATCTATAATAGAGCTAGAGAAGCACTAGTAGATATTACTACCTAGCTAAGGCTTATAGTTCTAGAGCTATATATAAGAAATTATAAACTAGATATATAAAGTATATCTATAAATTAGAGAGACTAGATCTCTAGGAGGAGAGGGTATAGCTTATATTTATACTATAGCTTTTATAACTAATTTCTTTATAAGTAATTAGGAAATAAGTTTATAGCCTTATATAGACTTAATAACTATTATAGAAGTATAGAATAGATCTATAAATAACTAGTTAGAGTAGGTAGAAGTAGCTTTTACTAAGATATATAGGCTTATAGAAAAAGAGGTATTATAGTTTATTAATAAGGAGGAGGCACTATAAAGCCTCTAACTATTAGCTAAATAGGTTTAGAAGTATAAAAAAGCCTATAGTAAGCTTATAAAGTATAAAGTATAAATTATAGTAAGAGGCTTTCTATAAGTCTCTAGATAAGACTTTACCTAGATATATATCTTAATATCTTAAATAGTGTTATAGCAGATCCTATTAGCCTATATATAGTAAAAAGGATATTTTATATAGTAGTAAGACTTTATTAATATATATTTAAACAGAGAGCTAGAGAAAGTAATCTATATAATACCTTTCCCTTTAGTTAAAAAGTTCTTTATAGATCTATAATATAGCAGCCTTATAGCTATATATAGTTATAAAGGAGATTAAGAGTAAGTTATTAAACTCTATAAAGCTCTATATAGGCTATAATAGAGTAAGAGATAGTAATAGAAGAAGTTATAAGAGATTCTCTAGTATATAGAATTTATATTACTATACTTAGATAATATAACTTACTATAATAGAGCTCTAGATATTATAATAGTAATATATATTAATAATATTCTAGTAATAGAACTAGAAGCTGCTCTAGATATAATCTATAAATATATAAGTAATAAGATTAAGGTTAATAACCTTAGAGTACTTAATAGCTTCTTTAGTATTTAACTTACCTTTAATAAGAAGTATTAAAAAACTATTATTAGCTAAGAGATATACTTAGCTAATATAGTATAGAAATTTAGAATAGAGATTAGGCTTATAAAGATATCTATTAAGACTAAGATACTTAACTTTATAATCCCTAGTATAGAGACCTTACTAAATCTAAATTTTTAGAATTAGTACTAGAGAATATTAAGTAAAGTTAGCTTTAAAGTATTTATAATATAGCTAAACCTCTCTTTTAGTATAGAACTATAGACTAGGTTCTCTTATTATCTTAATAAGCTATATAAAAAGGATATAAAGTACTTAATATAGTATCTTAGTATATATTTCTCCTTTATAATAAGTTATAATAATAAATATAAAGCTAGAGACCTAAATAAATAGGGTCTCTATAGCTATATTAATAGTAACTATACTAACTATAAGAATATAATATACTTAATAATAAGATAGATCTTCTTTATAGCTAATAAGCCTATATTATAGAGATTATAATAACAGGCTATAGTTTCTAAGTTATTAACTAAGGCTAAGTACTATATAGTATTATCTACTATATTAGAAACGCTTTAGATATATAATTTCCTAAGTAAACTTAGAGTAGAGCTTAGAAAACCCCTTTATATATAGATAGATAATATAGAAGCTATTATACTTATAAAGGGAGAGTCTATAAATAACTATATAAAATATATATAGATTTATAACCACTTTATATAAGAGGTTATTAAATATAGTAAGGTTAACTTTAAGTATATATTATTAGTAAATAATATAGCTAATCTACTTATAAAGCTACTTAGAAGGATAATCTTTAAATAACTCTATAAGAGGAGTAGTATAAAGCTATTTAGAGCTAATACTACTATAGAGGATTATGCTAAGAAAGTTTAATATATATATAAACTAAGTTCTTAGCAAAGAGGAGTGTTATAACTATAGGCAGCATCTTATTATAATAGACAGGCTATATATAGTATAATATTAAGCTATATATAGGTTAGAGGTATAAATAGTGATTTAAGGATATAAGTAATAACTTAGAGGCTTGATAATATATAAGAGGAGCACTAGGCATACTATAATTTAGTATAAGGATAGCTTTGCTTATATAACTTTAATTAATATGCTTATTAGACCCTTATTTCTAACCCCTAACTGTGCATAGGATCCTTGTTATTATATTAAGCGCTAAGCAGGTGGACGCTTCTAAAGTAAATAAGGTAGTTAGTGCATTTAACTCTGCTAAAGAATGATCTACTAAGCATATCACCCCGTTAAAAATGTTGCCACAACACAGTCCGACTTTTGCTCTCCCAAGACAAGCTATCAACATATGCAATTAAAAAACCACTTAGGTGCAACCATCAACGTTCGTTAATAACTGCCTAACCCACTCTACGCTAAGCCAGCTTCAGCCAGATGTCACCTGTTAGTCCATTTACCGCCGTTTTATCCAAAGTCTCGTTTCTGTTATGCTTAGCTTTATCCTAGGCCAGTATCCAAGCTTTATTACAGCCAAGGACCCTAACCAAGCCTTGTACACACAACCGCTTTAATCTCTGCCGCCTGTTAGTGCGCCCACATACCCTTCCTCCGCCTCCTTTAAATCTTTCCATTATGATGCCGGTACCGCTGCTAACGCCAATACCGACGGCCATATCAACAGCTGGATATCCCTACCAAATCCGGTTCTATCGCTCAAGTCGTACTTCCACGCTGATTTTCTCTCTGATGCTTCACACCCACACCGCCCAATTCCCCTGCATCTGGGATCACAGTACCCGCTGTGTCGGCCGCACTACCTGTCCCCGATATCACAACTGCCAGGCTTCCTCTTTGCCAGTCTGTAGCGCTACGCATTTGTCTCCTATGACAAGTCCAGCCGCCCGGCCACCCCTACCACACATCCACTTGTCTCTCCTGCTTAATGCCACATCCCACTTAGCGTACTCTATCACCTTTAGCATCTCTAAGCATGAATTTGCCGGCCAATCAATCCCGAGGGATGAATCTTGCTATTGCGTAAATATATCGGCTGATAGACTTCTCTCAGAAATGCAATCGAACACACCAGGCATTATATGCTCGTAGAAGAAACTATTTGGATGGGCTTCCCACCTCGCAGGCTGCAGCCTTGAGTAAGAGCATTGCAACAGATAGAGATTAAGCCTTTTACTTCGATAATCAACTAATTCCAGTTTTCCGTCAACCATAGTGCTGCATGTCTGGCTAAACTCAGAATAATAGCTTAGAAGCACAGCGAGAGAATGGGTGATAATGTGCGTCACTGCCGTTAAGCTTTCATTTCCTATCAGCTATCATTATCCTTAACTCCCACATTCCGACTGCGTTTTGCGCTATCAGCCTATCTTACCTAGCTACTGTTTGCCTTCAAGCATCAAAATCCGCTGGTTATCGCAGCACTAACGCTATTAAAGTCCCTGGACACTTCTGCTTATTATCTACTATCACGCCTGCCTAACCAAAAACGTGCAAAAGGGAGACGCTATATCTACTAAAGCAGGGCGCTATAGTGGGTTTTGCCTTATCTATACTATTATTGAGACTAATATATTGCATATAGCTGGTGGACTACTGCTGGTCAGCTTATTAGGCAGATGCCGTAATAGATAGCTGTTTGCGGCTTGATTTGTTGCTCTTTGCTTTGGGTTTCGGATTTAGGCTGGGCTTTAAGAGCAGGGAACGCTTCGTCAGAACGCTTCGTCATTCGAATTCTGGCTGGCAAGCGGAAGGCGTCCATTAACTGCTGAAGATTTCTGTGGTTAAGCCTTGGGCGGAAGGACTTTGCGCGCTTGGCAGCCTTATGTGTTAGTTGTCTCGTCTATCGAGGTGGGAAAGGTTTTGTGTGATTGCGACTACAGCAAGGTAAGGTTGTGGTGATAATATAGATAGTATAGCTATAGAGACAAGGCAGTTGTATCTATAAGAGTGACCACTAGAACGTTAACCTTTATATAGAGAGACGGGCCTTATTCCTGACGTTTTAGTAACCAGCAGTTTGTCTTCCTGCTTAACGTTTCGCCTCTATTCCCAATATATATATTCCTCCTTTGCTGCCAAGCAGGCATAAGCAGCAGCTCCTGCCGCCCTAGTTTAAATATACCTTAGGTAGGCAAAATTCTATAGTATCTACACACCTGCCTCACGCTAATAAATGGGTTATTGATAAACTGGCCGAAGATGTCGTTAAATGTCAGGACAGGGTTCTCGTCATGCTCAAGCTGGTGCAGATCCGGTCCAAAGGCGTCTTTAATATCGAAAGGTGGCAGCGGGGCATCCTCATCATTAGAGGCGTCTTGGCTGATTCTAGAGTCGTCCTCAATAACAAACGGATCAGCATCATTGCCGCCTCGGTTGATCTCCAGTGGGTCTGGCACAGGCGTAGATCTAGGCTCAGGCTGGGGCTGCGGGTTTGGTTGCGGTTGCAGCTGCTGCTCTGGCTCTGGCTCTGGTTCGGACTCTGGCTCTGGCTCCAGATCGGCTTCTGCTGCTGCTGCTGCTGCGGGTATGGCAGCGGGAGTGCAGGCTTGTCAACGGGGCCATCCCGGGCGTCTTGCCGCAGCGTGGTTCACCCCCAAAGCTTCTTTCACCCGCTATAATGCTGCCTCAGCGGATGTCTGCGTAAAGCGTCCAGTTAGGCTGCTTAATACAGCCTCCACTAGAATTCCCCTCTGTTGTTCAGGCGCACCATGCCACAGATCACTTAGGTTTCAACCGTGGTCCAACCAGTACTTGGTAATCAAGCGCATTGCTGTCACTAAATCCTCAGGGTACGGGTTACCTGGCACATAGCATGCTGGATACCAAGCGGAGTCTGGCTATTGCTCTTGATGGTACTGCAAATTCTGCTGGTGCTGAATCTCCTTTGCAGACGGCTGCACTGCATGGGCTTCAAATGCCTTTCCGAAACTGTTATGAGTTATTTGGAAATGTGAGAGTGTTGCTGCCGCTTGGGGTTCTGATACGGGTCTGATGGTGAAGGGTAGTGATTAGTGAAGGACTATACGTTGGCCGTTGTTAGATATTGGCGATGGCCGTAAGTGTTAATCAGATCCTAGGACTTTCGTTAGCCCCTGATAACAAACCCCAGTAGTTTTAAGCAATAGACTTCTTATATAGTTATCCCTATTATAAGAAAGCGCCAAAGGCCTATATAAATTCAGATTAGGGTTGTTATCGACCATAGTGGTAGGATTGGTTGGAGAGGTGTCTGCGAGACGACTGTAGACAATAACAGTAACACAGATATCGAAGCGGGTGGTTTTGCAAATCTGAACCCAATTCTTCCATAGACACCACGTCACAAGGGTAGTCTGAGCACGTGGCGGTCACAACCGCAGCTATTGCGAAGGGGTTAGAGTGATGAATAAGCAGGAGCATGCTTTTGCTTAAACACAGTGCTAACTGCCCGCGATGGTAGTGGGTTATTATAGTCTGTCCACGTACATCAGAATAAAGGCAACTAATATCACTAGTGACCTCAAAGTGCAGGCAGTAAAGCCGCCAGTTAGAAACTTCCTAATGGTATTTATTGACATCTATAGGTGTCAAACCTGCTGGCAGTGCTGCTGTTTTCAGATAGTATTGCTCAGCAGCTAACGAATTGGGATGTGCCCTAATGACTTTGTTATAACAGAACTAGCAGACTTCAAACAGTTAGAAGCTAATAGAAGTAAGTGTTCTTGAAGACGGCAACAAAAAGCTGGAGACACGCAGAGAGCTTCCTGGGGGAGCAGTTGAATCTGAGGACACATGCAGAACTTTGAGCCGTGGGCGATCTTCCTGAACGGAAAGAAAGAAGTGGTTTTGGTTTGATGGCAGCTGGATTTCAAGCGGCGTAAGGATGGAGATATCTTTTGAGACGCTCCCTTTTGAGACATAGCGTGGCAGAAAAATGCAGACTTACCCACCAATCTGGTCGAGGATTTGTTCTTTCAACATTGCCTGGAAACTTCCAGCCCCGCATCTAGATTTTGTTTCTCCTCTCTGAAGTCCCCCCAACAGGTCTTCAGATATATGCCGGCGGGTCTGGTTACAGATGTTCTGTGGCGCTATTTCAGTGTGCAAAGAACACTATCGTTAACCTCGTTAGGTATTTCTGTGATGAGCTGCCCGATGAGGAGACTTTTGACAGCTGGGCAAGCCAGCGTTTCTGCTGAGAACTCAATCTCATTGAAGTTGGTGTTCCAAGTAATTGAGGCGAAGGGAATCTAGCGATATAGAAGAAATAATTCAAGCAATAATGCATAAAGCAATGCAAATAGTGAGAAGCGATAGTATCTGTCCCAATTACTGAGACTTTCGTGCGTGTGTAAGTGAGAACTAAAGACCGCTCAAGCCCAACCACGGCCTACAGCCATGCATCGTTGCATGCACAGTTGCTATACAGGCTGTGTCACGATGAGACCTCTACAGTGGGCTCTGAACTGGGTTGGTATACAAAGAATTCTTATTAATAAACAAGGAAAACATTTCTGTTCTTAATAAATAAGGAAAACCATTTAATAAAACATCCTTACTAGCCTACTATAGCTTCTCATCTAATATAGCGACTGCACTTTATAGATAACCTGACCACGCGTCTCGATCAGTTTAAATGAGGCAAGAAAGCAAAGGCTATTATAAGATGAGTCTTAGTTATGGAAATATAATAAGATCTTAATACTATAAATTAACCCCAGCTATAGAAAGAAATCAGTGACTGCGACTGTGAATGCAAGTTGCCTAAGCGGTGTGCCTGTATAACCACTAAGCTGCATTTAAGGTTAGAAGGCTGTAATTTTAACACTTATTGCTGTACTGAATTGATAGATTGGAAGTTAGCCGGTTATGAGCTTGGTTTTAGTGTTTGTCTATCTTGACAGGTGCGGATCTCGTTGTCCGTAAAGCACGGCATTGTTGGCTGGGAACATAATGCTGCTTTTGCTTTTGCTTTTGCTTGACGCCTGCCTGAGCTGAAAAGTGAAATGTCAGTAAGTGACAGGAGGCTCTTATTTGTGTTCTTGGTGAATTCTTTAGTGCGATTAAATACCCTTGCAGCTCATTTGGTTCAAAGATGAGTTCTTATTAGGAAGATCGTCCAGCTTTATGGAGAGGCGGTAAACTCCCGTCTTGGGTATTGAGCGCCTGAAAATACATAAGCGGCATATATCCAGCAAACTGTTGGTTACTATCGTTTTGGTCGATGCTTGGACGTTTGGAGTCGGGTTGCGGCGTCCTGGGGCGGTTTGACATATCTCTACGGAAATGAGTCGTTTGGGCTGCTAGATGTCTTTGCATCATGTCAATTCGTCAGGCGTCAACTACTCTTTGAAATATGATCCTAGAATTTATTCAGGATAGAATCTGTTTCTTAATCCACCCCATTTCGAACCACACTTGGCACCATTCAAATGAGCCGCTATGATCCGGCCTTCTGTCCGCATTATGTCTTAGAACAGCATGCGTAATCTTCCTAGCTAGCAGAGATTCAATAGGCGTTTGGTGTTTGGCGATTATATAAGATTTTGGTTAGGATAAATAAGTCGCTCAAGTGAATTATCTAGGATCATTCTGTTGCAAGGATTATTATTTAGTTCTAAATTTCTGCTAACTAGGGAATGAGAGCTGAGTTCCTCTAGCTATCAGCTGCGAAATAAGGGATTTGAAGCAGTGAAATCCCATGCGCACGTTTCATGGGAACAACTATGCGAAAGACTAGAGCATGTATGTGAATAGACTCACATTTACCTTCCAGCCACGTGTGATTGTACTTCCCATCCAAAGAATCTTGGACTCGCGTCTTTGACGGTGAGATACCTGTCCGCGCTGGAGAAGGATGCAACTGAAGCTTACATGATTCCGTGCAAGAGCGAGTAGAGCGGACAGCTGTATCCAGCAGGAAGACGCTGGAGACCTCGGGAGATGAAGAGTTGGCGTAAGGCTTATGCAAATAAGGCCAGCAGGCCTTGGCGATGGTGTTCTTCCCGATGTGCCCGACGACTCTCCACAGCAACGTCTGGGAGATTCATACAGGCCAGACGGGTCGGCTTGTGCGCCGAACGCGACTTTGGGTCAACAGCGTGCACAGTATAGGGCGTTATAAAATAAGAAGGCGACTGGAATGGACTCCGCCGAAGACCAGGCGAGTGCTGTGCTGCGGTGGATACCTCATGTGCAGCCGTGGCGGGCCGGCCCGAGCCGTCAGCTCCACTATGGTGTGAACTGCCCGGAGACGGAACAGGACGTGGGGATAGGACAGCTTCCGTAATAAATGCAGTACAGAATACCAGATGGTATTTTACCACCGAATTTCCCACACTGGACTGAACCGGGACATATGCTGATCGGTTAATAGATAATAGTATGTTGTCTGAGGTGGTGGAGGACGGGACTTCACATTGCTTGAGGTACCTTAGGTAAGTAAGGCAAGGTAATGGAAGGTCCCTAGACGTGACGCAGAGTCACTGCCTAGGGAAATGTGAAGGCACCCGACCGTTGGAAATAAGGGCCTGGGCCCCTAATGCGGCAGGCGAGTCGCTTGATAGAGGCTAGCGCCAGATCGGCGAGATGGGCTAGAGAAGCGCCTCTACTAAAATCTTTCTCTAGCGCGCCTTGGCATGGATGCACGGTCCTAATCTGGGTGGAAGTCGGAAGCTGCTAGCATAACCTCTTTCCCGTTCCAGATGGTGCCGTCCATGGGTAATAAGGTAGTGCAGGTCTGAATAAACTCTGACCTGCACTGGACTTGATTGGAAGGTGCCCGGTATGTTATCTGCAGGTGCGCTTGTCTCTTCGCCATGTCAACCTAGCTGTGGGCAGGTGGATAGAGGGTGGATGTGGCGCCTCGGAGGCTGGGGCTGTTGTGGCTGGTGCCTGAGCACCTCGCAGGTCATTCAGATGGGGCGATTCGGTACTTAAATTAGCGGCAATCAATGAGGCAATCACAAACTATTGCTAGAGCTGTGCACGGCAATATGCTCGGCGGTGGCGTAAGACGCACGGCGCTGGCCACCTCACTCTGCAGTAGAAGCTCTTCAGCTGTGATGGTCCGGGTTCACTGTGAAAATCGGCAGCAGTAACCTATCTTATCAAAAGTCCGGTGTTCAGTTTCTAAGATAGCACCACTCCAAGGTTACCAATCTTCCATCTCCTAGAGCCGCCTACATCGCAGCTGGGTGTTATTATACAGCATTAGACAGACTGGAAGGCATTATAAAGCTCCAAATCTCAGAGAACATAGAGAACATTACCTATCTGCATATTAACCCACTTGACTTTGGTTGCTGTCTCCAGTAGTCTTATCTGTCTACCTGTCTTTGACTGCAGCTGCCCCCTTGAATTGTTGGCGAGTGGTAGCTGAACATACGTTGGAGGCACTAATGCACCATCTATTGGCACCATGCAGCTGCTACTCCATAGATGCAAAACGACACTTGTGTGGGTCGAGCAAGTCATTTCTGAAGGCAATAACAAAAGCTGGCCGGTTTCAGCGTAAGGCCCTTCTGTTTAAGCTTGATTTCAAGATGTTATCTGCAGACTGCAGCCCAGTGGGCTGATCTTTTGATGCATCGTGGGAGACGCCAAATTGCGGTGATCACGAACGCCCCTGTAGGCAAAGGCGTACGGACAAGTTGATTTGACAGTTACCAAAATGGTGCCAGTCGGCATAGTCTGGCTTGTTGCTAACTGCAGGTTGGGGTTTTGAGGGACTTGCATTACGTAGGACACCCAAAGGTCCCTATGAATTTAAAGCTACCTGCATAACCTGATCACCTCGAGAGGACGCTATGAACGTAATCTTATGGATATTATGGCGAAATCACTGTGAAAATGAACGTTAATTTTCGTTCTTCTTCATTGGGTATATCAGTCTGGCTCACGATTTGTGGCCTCCAGCCGGCACAGCAAAGACCCCACCGGGCTCTGAATGCGTGGGTTGTTTTCCACCCCGCGCTCAACTGGTGCTTAAACTGATCGATATCGTGATGATTTCACTTTCTCCTGTGCTTTTATTCCTTTTTCAAGGTCCAATTCTTCATGACGTCCCAACCTACGCGCGCCTCTCCGCCCTGAACTTTGGATCTGCCCGCATCGAAGACACAATCGTGACAATTGTTCAACAATAGCCTAATGATTGAGGACGTTTTCCGGTCAATAGAGAATTGTTGGGACTGTACTCAGCAGGAAGGAAGAGATGTTCTCCCGTCATCCGTTGAATCTATAGAATCTTGCCTGACTCTGTAAGTCAGATTGAATGAGGCGCTGCGCTTGCTGTACTCAAAACTCTACTCGGATGTCAATCATGGCTCACGTATCATTGTTCAACTCGAACTTCCAGGTTTCAAAAGTATGAAAGCTCTGTATGACAGATCCACGACCCAAGCTTTTTGCAAATACAATACTTCCTTGGGATGAAAGTCGTGCTGGATGATGCAGACACCATAAGGCGGATGGCGTCGAAACTTGCAAGACGAAAGTCGGCTGCAGGCCCTAAATCCGAGTCCATATCCCGTCTTTCGTGAGGAGTTGGCCATACCCACTTGTCCAGCCCTCGTTGCTGGATTGATTAAGTCACTTCATGCACGACTGAACAGCTACTCAGTATTGAAGCAGAGCTATGGGTGACGATAAAAGAGTCGTGCTAATGAATGTCTTTCACACTGGATACTGATCAGCCTAGAGAGTTCCACTGTGGGTAAACTGCCTTATTCATATATGAGGATGATTTGGCAACCATAGAGGTCCCCTGACAAAGTCTCATGGCCTTTTCTTCCCGGGTGAAAGCACGAAACGCCGTTTGCTTCTTCTTGAACGAGCAAACACAACCTATCAGATTGTTCAAATAACGAATTTGACAAGTCCAATAACAGAAGATTCAGTGGCTCTATGCAAAAGGTATATGGAGACTTTAACTATATTAAGAGGATTATTGAAAAATCAATACCTGATATCGCGTCTTTTGCTATAAGGGAGGTGCTGAGGCATGTTAAAGAACAGAATGCTTAAGCTAAGTTATCTAGATATCTTATCCCTAGATAAGCTAGTAAAATAGTACTTATACTATAAGTTAAATCAAATTAGCTTAATTTTAATAAGTTTAGTATTATATATTATAGATATTACTATTATAAATTATTCCTTTATAATAGAATAAGATAACCTTAGCTATATTAAATAGTGTTTAGAATATCAGCTTCTAAAATATTATTCTGCTTTCTTAACTTATGATCTTCTGTATTATTTAACTAGGTATTTCTCGTGTTCTTGTAGCTATGCAGCCCTGTTAGCCTTTAACGCCTGTTAAAAGAGAGCCCTAGGGTGAGCTAATCCCGCACTGCTTCTAAACGGGCGCTTCTCTCTGCTATAGCCTTTAGGTTAGCGATAATAGACGGAAGTCAAGTGGCGGCGCGCTTTAAGAGCGGGGCGTCTACTCCGTTACAGATAGATATCATAGTTGTCGCGCGCTGTTCAGTGTGGCGGGAAGACTGGGCACTTCCACTAACCGGAACCGATTCTCATCCCTTGGATCGGCAGACTCCTTCGTTCATCCGTGAATGCTTTCTCTGGAAAATGTCATTTGCAGCGCATTGTGGACTATACCTACTCTGTCCTTTTGGAACAAACAAGGTCCTGTCCTTGTCAACTTCGCCCAAGTCGAGACAATAAGGATCAAGCCAGTCTAAGGGCAGGAATATGTGCTTCCAGAGACTCCCATTACCCAACAGAGTACACAGAAAACCACTATGCTTTAGGAAAGCAGCAAGACTGTTGACAACATCTTCTAGTGCGCGAACGCTCCCGAGGAATCTGCCAAGACTCTGCGTAAACTTACCCTGATACTCTGCAATTTACACGGGAAATCCGTGATTCGCAACATAGGCGCTAACGTTGCTGACTATGATGTATTCTAGACTAAGCGCTTTGTTATTGCTATACTATCTGGTCTCAATGAGGAATTAGGAATCTTCGTCTATAAGCTTAAGTTTGGTCACACAGCCTGTTCTCGTTGGTATTAGCTGTAGCAGGATAACAGGGTTATTATCGTCAGCCGCCTGCTATAAACATGCGAATTCCATTTCCACAACGGTCGTGAGGCTTTTCCATTCCAGGACCATCAGCCCTATCGGGAGGAAACCAAGGAGGTAATTGCTATTAGTGGGATGGTTTATCCAGTAAGCAGGACTGTTGATCTGGACTTGGAAAGCGGCGTTCGTCTGTTTGTAGAAAGACCAAACCAGCAGCCCGCTATCAGAAGAGACCAAGATCATGCGGTTATCTGTATTAAACAGAAGTTGGCGGGCCTTGCTCTTGACTAGCCCTAGCGTTGCGATCCTTCGCAAGAGATGATCCTGGAGCAGAAGGATGTTCAGATGACGTGTCGTGTCAGCAACTGCCACCAGTTGCCCAAAGTTTCCATAAGCCATGTGGGTGACCGCGATAGACCCTTTTGGCTGATGCGAAGTGATGAGCTCACTGTTCTTGGTCAAAGCCTGAATTTTCCCATGCGGGTTTGCCGTGTAGAGCACAGAATTGCGCGGGCTAATGCAGAGAATCTCTACATTTCCTCCCGAAGAGCAGGACTGGCCCTGTGATGCCGCTGCATCAGGCCGAACAAGATCTGCACGATGGTCAGGCAGAACCAACGCCATCAGGCACCAGACGTTGCATCGGCTTCTCCAGAGTTTGTACACCCTGCACCCTGTCGGGCACAGTACAAGGTGAATAAGATGACGGTTATCCGAAGTACTGGAGGCCACGATTGTGCCGTCAAGTCGCCTGACGCTCAAGATCCCGGTGCCATCACTGGTGATGAATAACGGACGCCCAGAACTACTCTCAACATCCTGGGCGCCAGATTCTATAACTTGGCGAATATTTTGTGCTTCTACATCCCACGTCCAGATGGAGCCCTGGCACAGATCACAGTCTTGCTGCTCGAAAGCCATCGAATTTTCGTAGACTAATTTGACAAAGGGGTGGACAGTCTGCTCAACCTTTGTTGTCGCTGCCGATGCAAACGACCGCCATCCTCTAAGATATGCCACGAAACAACTGAAAGATCATGATACATGGCTGCAATCATGCTCCTATTAATATTAAATGCTATGGATTTAGGCGGCTTTGATACTGCGCCTCCTATTCCCGGCACGGCTACAGAACTAAGGCATCTCGCGGCATTAGCTTCACCTGAGGCCAAGATAGGTATTGAAAACCTCTAAATATCGCCATCAGCGCCACATACAAGAACCGAGAGATTATTAGTACAGAAGGCGATATCCAGTGGGCGCGTTGCAGCCAGGGCGGGAAATATCCACGGTGGACAGTCCTTTTCAACCAGCCAAATTTTGACCGTATAAATACCACATGTCGCTAAAATTGTCCCGGAAGTATTCAAACAAATTATAGCGATGCTCTCCCCATATTTGAGTGTCCTGAGACGCCGATACTGTAAGGCTAATAATATATACAACTCATCTGGTGTAGAGTGCAATAAGATAGCCACTAATTGAGGAGTGCAAAGGACTGACTTAGGTGTTCTGATAACTGTAAGGCGCGCATAGACATTATCCCAGTCCTCGTGAGCGACTCCTTCGACAAACGTAGGACTGGAAAGGCGTGGTTGTCTGAGCTGAGAGCGTAACAGAGAGGATCCAGGTAGAAAGAGCAGTATATTATCGAATATAGCCTTTGGACACTTCTGGAGCTGGCCTCCAAATCTGCTCAGCAATCTGGACATCTCAATCGTCCAGTTTTGCAACATTTCAGTGGAACGCCCCGGCATAGAAACCTCAGAGGAACTGGCCGTAAAGCACAACAACATATCTGCAGCATCTGCCATAATATCCAGCTTCCCGATTGCCGAAAGCATGAAGATCCATGATGCCACAGAGGAGCCGGTCAGAAAGTCCTCCAGCAGTGACAATCCTTCTTAATCAAGACTTGAGTCAACGTGAGAAAGGTGGAAAGACCAAGCCATGACAGCATAAGCAGTCAAGGGCTGCTATGCTGCAAGTATCGAAAGCTCAGCTGAGTGTACCAGAACTTCCTGGGTCTCCTTCAAGCAAGCTCGGATTTTGCACGCCCAGTGAATGTCGCCGGGCAAATGCCTGGGCTGTCTCCTCGGGAGAGAAATTCTTGGAGTGAGCAATGGCAAATTTCAACAGAAGACGCCCCATTTACTGTGACAAGCGGTCCTAAAAGGTTCCTGATCTTTTGTGCATTATTTGAAGTAAGAATTGCCTCAGACGAGTTGATTGAGCTCCAAAGGAACTTTTGCATACGCCAGCCAGCACAGACCTTGACGAACAATGAATGCTTCCTCCGCAGACCAGAAACGGGCCTCATTAGTTATGAAAGAGTTCCAGACTGAAGATATTTCGATCTGAGCTATACCTGCCGCCTCCACCATGGAAAAGTCGCCAGGGTGACGAAAGTACTGGCTCAGAAGAAGGCTCGCCATTAAGTAGTTGCCGTCTGCTACCCGGATAACAAGAGTTGCCATTAGATTTAAACGGCCAGGCTTCTCTTCCACGAAGCTTTCGACAGCCTGACAGCGTTGCATGGAGTCGCTGAGCTTGATATGCAAAACCTGATCGCTCGTAAGTTTTTCCAACTCCTGAGATGGACGACCGAAAACCACCACCCTAAGCGGCACCTTGGATAACACACCCCTGTGCAGCGTGCTGATGATTGCACTTGGTTCATCGCACATATCGCTACTATTGATGACCCAAAAGAGTGGTTTTTCAAACGCATCATCCAGCTTTGACATGGGATTAGAAATGAGCTTTTACCAGGCTATCTGGTTGGAACACCCGCTCAGCGTTTCGCCTGCGCATATAAGATAAACAAGGGGACCCTGAAATTGTCTAGATTTGAAAGATATCTGAAATGCCAACGATTGCGCAAAAGATTTGAAAGACTGCTTGTGATGTCATCGTCTCAGAAACAAAAGTGATGACACGTCTTGTTTCGACTTTTAAAGGTTCTAATAAGAAAAGATGCTAGTCCTGATTTCCCTAAACCTGGAAAACCTTGCACCCAAAGGAATTCCGAGTTTAACGATTTGTCTTAAGCAAACGCCAGGAATAGTTTATGTAATAGAATCTATTGCAATGTGGTTTACAGCACTCTCAGCCTTATAAGGCTGCAGTAGCTGTGCACTATAGCACGTGGTTATATAATTATATACTACAGACTATTTCACTATACTTTCTATATATACTAATCTATAGCTAAGATAGTTACTCTTTATAACTTACTCTCCCTCCTATTTATAGTTTATAATAGTTATAAGCCTAGCTCTATAGCTTATAAATATCTCTCTAACCTCTCTAAGCTTAGGAAAGAGTAAGTAGCTTTTCTCTTATTACCTTTTATTTAATTAAAATACCTTTATAATACTTAAAAACCTTTTTAAAATAACTTTAAAATAATAACTATATACTTTTTAATAACCTTCTCTCTAAAAATAAGGCTTTAGAGCTTTACTAACTAGCTTTATTAATATCTTAATCTATACTTATTTATATAGAGTGAGGATATTTAAAAATATCTTAATTCTAATAGCTTTAATTCTAAAAAGCTTTTTAATATACTTAAGAATACTCTAACTATTTAGGAGTTTATAGATAAGTATAATACTTATCTCTAAGCTAAGTATAAAGCTAATCTTAGTAAGTATAAAGTAGCTCTATATAAGTAAAAAGCTAAGGAGAATCTCTCTTAGATATTCTATAAGATTACTAAATAGAATAACTCTATTAATATTATTAAGAGTAAGAAGTCTAATACTCCTTAATATATAGAAGCAGGCTATACTATTTCTAAGCTTATAAAGCTAACCCTACTAACCCCTATTATATATAAGAATATCTAAGATAAATAGAGTAATATACTTAAGTTTCTCTTTATTAATAGTATAAACCTCTCTTTATAGATTACTTTATACTATAACTACTAAATACTTATATATTAAACTATTAATATAATCTACCTTAAAGTAGTAGGAATAAAGCTTAATAATATAAATAATACGTTCTAGATTAACCTTTAGAAGATACTCTACTTTCTTAAATAGTAACTTATCTACTTTAATAATAATATATAAAAATAAGTATACTAAGAGTATAAAGATATTCTAAAGTATACTAAGTATACTACTTAATCTATTAAATAGTATAGAAAGTAGTACTATTTCTATAAATAAGTAATAAGCTAGAATATTATTAATACTAAGAGAAGCTATAGTAAATATACTTTTCTTAAGGCAGTATACTATAAAATAGCTTCTATATAGGCCTAAAACTAACTAGATTTAGCTACCTAAATAAAAGAGATTAGAATATTTTATCTCTTACTTAGAGAGCTTAGAATTATTCTTATTACTAAGATCTATAATAAGCTAGCTACTGCTAAGGGTTCTAGAAAATCACTTAGAGTATATATTACTTTTATAAGCTACTCTAACTTAGGAAATCTACTATAGGCTTTATAAACTGCTTTAGATACTTTCTTTCTAGTAGTAATACTTAATAAAATCCCTAGCTACCCTTATAGATAATACTATAAATAAACTCTATAGAACTATAGCTATTAAGTTTATAGTTATAACGCAGCCCCCCGCAAAAAAGACTATAATAAATTCACCTAGTTTATAGGCATAATTTGGGAAACACTATAGAGGCACTTTAACCTATACTCTCTACTAGTTAAGGATAATAATATAGGAACCTGATATATTCCTGCTAGCAAGCAAACCCTCTAAATATTACTATATAAAGTTAGACACAGGCTCTAGCCAAATAGACTGGCGGAATAGTAACGGTGCGGGCAACGCCGCGCTGCACATAACGGGGCTGATTATATCAAAGGCTGTGTGTATTGTCAGGAGGCGCGGCGCGGAGTTAGAAGGTCTGTTACAAAGCAGGTAAAATCACTGTGCAGTGGCCAGAGGCCGAACTATAGCTATATTTAATAGATATTTATAAACTTACTAAAAAATAGCCTTAAGAATTATAAAATACTAAAGGATAAAGTATAGTATATATAGTAGATAGTAATACCTCTATAGTAGGGCTATATCTATAATAACCTTATATATATAGAGTAGATTATAAAGGAGTCTTAGAAGAGCAGATAGTTCTTATCTAACTATAGCTATAGCAGGAGCTATAGCAGTAGCTAAGATAGGTGCAGCACTAGGAGTAGCTCTAGAGGCAGTATTAGTAACTAAGAGCAACTCCCTAATAATATTTCCTGCTATATTATTAACTAGAGCCTTCTTAAAGAGAATAGCTAAGTAACCTAAGTTTATTCTATAGTATTTATATTCTTTAAGGAACTATATACTCTCTCTCATAATATTATTCTAGATAACTATAGAGCTCTTTATATTATTAATAATAAGAGAAAGCTGGTTTCTAGCACCTTTATATACTTATATAATAATAAGGTAATTAAAGTTAGTAATATAATTATACTAATTATTAAGAGGGGTACTTAGATTATCTAGAGTATATTTAAAGATAATTTAATAAGTAAAAAGAGCACTCTAATCTTAAATAACGTTACTATTATTAAAAATATATATATTAATATAATCTCAGAAGCGCCCCTCTTTAAGATAGGTATTTAGTATAATAGCTATAACTATTCTCTATAGTTTAGTAAGCTAGGTAAGTCTATTTATATAAAGTAGCTACTATATAAGAGTAGCCTAATCTTCTTTAAATATAACTCTATCTCTATCTACCTATCTAGTCTAAGTATTTCTATAAGTAGTATAGATATTATAGATCTCTTAAATAACTAGATGTTAGTATACCCCTTATATTACTATATAGCTAAAAGGTTTAATAATATATAACTATAGTATTTCTAAGCTAGTTACCTAAGCTAGAGTGCTCTTAAATACCTTATATATAATACTTAGAGAGTGAGAATTAAGACTTTATTATATATTTAATATAAATTCTATACTTAAGTATATACTTAGTCAGTTATTTCTATAGTATATCTAAGGCTAGACCTCTCTATCTCTATTACTATATAGCTTAGAACCTCTTTTAATTACTAAAAGCTTAGTAAACTATATACCTAGATACTCTTTATTAAAAATAAGTATAGCAGAAAACTCTTTAAAATTCCCCTAATCTTAAAAAAGTATAATAAAGTATTTAAGATACTCTAGATATTTAAATACTAAATATAAAGATAGTAGGGACTTACTATCTATAAGACTTACTATAATATTAAGTATACTATTATTACTATATAAAGCTTTACTTAGTATAAATAATAGATAGAGAAGCTTAGAATTAATCTTAAGGTTTCACTACTAAATACTAAGGAGTCTATAAGTAGTAAAGAGTATACTAACTTAGAAATTATCCTAAAAGTATTTATAATACTAATAGCTATTTACTTATTAAAGTATCTTATCTTAGAAGCTTAGAGAGCTATAGTTTTTATCTTTAATATTAGTCTATATACTATAAATAACTAGTAAAGCCCTATTTAGATAGAACTTAAGTAATTCCAGAACTACTTTTAATAGTAATAGCTAGATTTTATACTTACTATATACTAAGATCTATATCTATATTAGAGAGGCTTATATATCTATAGCTATAGAGCTTACTCTCTTAAAGAGAGTTATAAAAAAGGTATTAAGAGATACTATTATAAGGTTAACTCTAGGGCTTATCTTAGATACCTTATAGAATATATACTAGAAATATATAACCTATACTAAGTCTAGGTTTTTATACTTAACTAGATTATTATTATATATAATATATATTTTAATAAGTTAAAATTCTACTCTCTAGATAATAAGAAGGAGGCTATAGATATCTAGAGTGCCTAGATAATTATTAATAAGGTTAAAATATCTATTAAATCCTCTAATATAGTTCTTAAGACCTTAGGGATATTTAATAAAATAAATAGTAACTTTATAATAAGTAAATAAACTATTAATAAGCTTAAGTTCTCTATATTAGCTACTTTTTATAGTTTAGAAATACTTTATACTACTACTATTATATAGTCTAAGAATATACTAGCTAGAATATAGAGAGGACTGCTTACTCCTAAATAAACTCCTAATCCTAAAAATATACTAAGATTAAGTTTAAACCTTTCTATAACACTAGAGCTTTACTTTAAAATATAGAGCACTATTACTAAGAGTATAGATCTATATCTATCCATTTTAAATACTTAAAAACTAGCTACTTAAGTATTTATAAAAAAGGAGAGTTTATAATAATCTAAATAAAACTTCTCCTTAATAGCTAAAATAGATTCCTAACTAATCTATTATTAGTATTAATAAATTAACTATAGGTCTCTAATATAATAGAGCACTAAAGAGTAATACCTAAGAGTCTTTATAACTCTTTACTTAGAAAAGAGCTTACTAAATAACTACTAAAACGCTTTCTTTATAATCTTTATACCTAATTAGTATAAAGCTATTATAAAAAGCACTTTTATATATAAAACTCTATACTTTATTATTATAATATATTTATAAAATAACTCTAAGATATATTTAAATACTAAGTAGAAGATAATATACTTTATAAAAAACCTCTTAAAGCCTCTAAGTAACTATTTTAAAGCTAGAAAGCTAAGAAAGCTACTCTAAGGTATATTTTAAGAAGCTATAAATAAGGAAATTAATAAGCTTATAACTAAGGAGACCTAGTATATTATTAACTAGTCTAAGATATACTTAAAGACTCTTTTCTTAAAGTAGATATATATCTATAAGTTTTAAGGTAACTACCTTGATATCTATAAAGCATAAATCTATATAAGAGAATATATAAGATATCTCCTCTCTTAGCTTAATCTATACTACTATATCTATAGCTTAAAATCTATATATAGTAGTAGTAATTATAGCTTAGTTTAACTATAAAGTACTCTAATTTAATATTATTAATATATTTCTAAATATAAATATTAATCTAAATAGAGAGCTAGTTACTTACTATTTTCTAGATAGCTTTAAGTAAGTTAGTAAGATTATAGAGCTTAATAAAGCTTTATATAGCTTAAAGAATATATCTCTTCTATAATATAAAGAATTCTCTATAGCTTTATATAAGCTTAAGCTCTCTCTATATAATAAGGAGTTCTACCTTTTTTAAGATAAGCACTATAAGTTTCTAATTCTATTCTATATTAATAATATCTTTATTTTATTCTATTAAGACTATACTTCTAAAGCTTAGGAGCTTATATAAAAGATTAAGAAACTATATAAACTATATAAACTAAAACCTATTAAATAGTATCTTAGGATATATATTATATAAAACTAAGTAGCTAAAAGGATTTACCTAGTCTATAACTAGTATATTAAGACTATTATACAGTGCTTTAGGCTCTATAATAATATCTACCTAAGCACTTCTATATTAGTTATTAAGCTTATAAAGAACCCTAGTAAGGCTATAACTACTAAAGTTAAAAACTACTAATTACTTATTAAAAGTATTTAATATATAGTAATAATAATATAACTTAAAGTAGCCTTTACTATAGTATAACTCTCCTACTTTTTTATAAATCTAAGTATATAGCACTTTACTATAATAAGGTAGTATATATAGTATCTCTATATAACTCACTACTTTATAATATACCATAGTAGCTTAGGGAGTAATAAAGAAACTCCCTCACTACTAATTATTAATAATACCTTATTTACTAATAATAAAAAGACTTATAAATTATTATAAAGCTATATAATAATACTCTTTAGAGATATAATTTAGTAAAAAGCAGCCTATTAAGTAATAGTTATAATATTAATAACTAAAGCAGAGCTTCTAAGCCTTAAGCATACTACTAAAAAGATAATAGCTCTTTAAAAGCTATACTATAACCTTACTTTAAAGCTTAGAGATATTTAGAAAGTCTCTTATTATAATTAGTAAACTATTTAACTAGTAGTTACAGAGAGAGAGTATATTTTAACCTATCTATAGTATATTAATATTTAAAATATATAGCTATACTAAGAGTATATAAAGAGCACTTTTAAAATACTCTATATATCTATAAATAAGATACTAATAAATAGGCTTATAAAAAGCCTCTCCTAAGCTAAGTTTAAATACTTCTAAGTATTACTAAACCTAGTAGATACTTACTATATTATTATAATAAAAGAGAAGTAAGTTTAAGAGCATAGAATAAAGCTCTATTAAGCCTAAAGGCTAGTGGATATTATCTATAGAGCTATAGCCCCTCTATATATAATAGCTAGATAAAAAGCAATTCTTATAAGCATACTAGCTCTAGATATACTAGCTCTATACCTCTCTAAACACTAAAAGTAAAAAATATTAATACCTAAAAATATATATTTAATAATAGAAGTGCTCTTCTATATAGATAGCTATAATAAGGTAGTTAATAAAGCTATTAGCTATATTAGCAGGTAGCTTATAGAAAGCTAAAAAGCTTACTAAGTAAGTATATATATTAGTAATAGTATTACTAAAAAGAGTAATAGCTATAGAGACCTACTAAGAAGAGCTAGTAAAAGCTAGCTTTTCTATAGTAGCCTCTAGGTATATAATAACCTAGAGCTTCTTCTCCTCCTCCTCCTCCTCCTCTTCCTACTCCTCCTCCTTCTCCTCCTGCTTAAGGATATCCTAGAAAGTATAGTAGTAAAAAAGAAGGCTCTAGATAAATAAGTTAGCACTATCCTAAATTATTATATATATACCTATATATATATATAGAATATTTATAATTTAGTTATTACTATTATAAATCTTATAATAGTATTTATAGAGTATAATAGTAGTAGCAAAAAGGGGTTAGTAGCTATAGCTAGCTAGGTAGCAGTAGTAGTACTTATTAATATTATAGAAGCAGTAACTAGAGCTCTTATCTATAAACAGTAAGTATATATAGCTATAGTATAGATACTCTATAAGCTTACTAGCTCCCTCTAGAATAGAAAAGAAAGCATAAAGCTTCTTAGTAAAGCCTAGGGTTTTCTTACTAATAGTAGGAGTAGTTTTCGTCTTAAGTATACTATAATATATACTATCTATAATCTTTACTTACTTAGGCTTAGGCTTAGACTTTTCTAAACTATTATTAATATCTCTAAAGTATATAGAAAAAGTATTATAAATATATAAACAGGCTTCTCTTTATTCTTATCCTTATCCTCTTTCTTCTTAATAGAGAGAGTATACTTATACTTATATACTAGCTTCTTAGGAATAGCAGCCTCCTCTATTAAAAAGATATTATTAGCTTCTATAGTATTAAAAGGCCCTACTAAATAGTAACAAGTATATCTTAAGCTAAGTTCTCCTCTATTTTATAGAGAATAATCTTAAATATTAAGCACTAATAATATTAAAGAGACTATAGAATAGCAAAATAAAAGACTTATACTTATTAACCTTATTATTCTCAGCCTCCTCCTGCTTAGTAAGAGTAGCTTGCTACTCCTGCTCTACCTTCTTCTTAGTCTTATAGATTACTTTAGCCTTAGTAATATAGTTAGTAATTAGTATTATAGATTATTTATACTTAGGAGCTATTCTTAATAATAGTATTAATAGATATAGATAGTTTTATATAAAGGTAAGTAACTATAATAGTTAATAATATATATAATAATTTTTTCTATATATATAAAGAGTTAATTTATAATTATTATAGTATTTTAAGCAGAAGAAGAAGGGAAAATTAAGGCAGAGGGTAGTATAAATAATATAACTATACTACCTAGCTATCTATATAGATAGTTAAGCACTATTAGCTAGATTCTGCTACTTACCTAGATTATATTACTATTACTTAAGTTATGTATTACTTATTTACACTCTTTCAAGTATTTATAAGAGATATTTTTATTTATTTTACACCTTTAAGGCTATTCATAACACTACTTTATCTCTTTTATATATATTTATAAATAGTTATAGCTATATATAAGGCTAGATCACTATATTAGTAATATTTACTATATAGCTAGGGAGTATATTATAATATAGTCTATAGCACTCTTAGTTTTATAAGGCTATAGTAGCTATATACTATAGTATATAATTATATTATCACACACTATAGACTATTTCACTATGCTTTCTGCATATACTAATTTATAGCTAAGATAGTTGCTCCTTATAACTCACCCTCACCCCTACCTATAGCTCGTGACAGAATCTATTTGCAAGTCAAATGCTCTATTTCCGTATTAGTGGGTATTGGCAAGTCGTCCATTGCATTTTGAATCCCGAGGGAGTCTTCAATGATTCGAAGCTTCTGTGTTGCATTCAGATGCCGAATGCTTGTGTCCCATAGTCTATATTAGTAAATACACCTTGCTAACCGAGAGATCAGCCTTTGTGGTAACGGATCCCAACTTTTCGGAAACCGTGCTATATCTCGATGATTTGTTTCCGTGGGGATCAAAACCTGGCTCGGTGGATATGCATTGCGCGCATCACTGTGTCTACGTCAGCGGAAACGCGATATTTCATCCTTAAAGTTTGTGACAGTGAGGAATGTGTTTGAAGATTAAGTTGACATGAACCAGCAAGCCTTTTCAGCAAAGGGACGGGAAGCTATAATCGGACAGCAGACAGCCGGACGGGTGTGAACAATAGAGGGGAGAGAACGACGGAGGAGAGAGAAAGACTACACGATGAAAGAGAGAAGACGTACGGGGAGTTGGTCTATATAGAGGCCTTCTTGTTATGGGTTACATCGACATAATAGAAGACATTCTGCCACCGCCGACAGAGCTACACAAGACGCTCGCTGCAATTCACCGAGACATTGTCTCACCAGTGCCCAATCACTTCGGTTTTTCAACGCCCACGTACCACGACAATTTCCGCCAGCAAGTCGATATCTGGAAAAGCAGCTGGTGCGAACTGTTCAGCGGCATGCTATGAGGGATGAGCGACTTCAAGTCACGCACGAATGGCCCGTGGCTTACGGCTTTTCCAAGTTTTGACAAGCTCATTAGGAAGACTGTGCCGAGCCTCCTCCTTCCGCTTCAATCAGATGGCCGATTTTTGAAGCCCTCCTTTGTGCACGGTAATTTGCGTCGTCAGAACATTGCCATCGACTCGGTAGCCGGCAAACCGATTTTGCTCAGCACAGCAGCGTTGTTTGCACACAACGGATTTGAGCTGGGAGTCTGGCGAACCAGGCCATCGAAGATGAGCTGGGAGTACTTCTCTAAATATCAGAAGCAATTTGCGCCTTCTGAGCCTGTTGAGCAATGGGAAGATGGTATTCTTCTATACAGCGTGTACGTCAGTCTGGGGGGTGGATATGCTAAGGAACCCAGGTGCTACTGACGTTCAATCTCAGTCAGTTCTTACCTTCCACTTTTTGTCCCACTTCAGACATACTGATGAGTGCTGCAGAATAATTTACGATATCGAGTACCTGAATCGTATTTATGCTTGAACTACTTCCCCAAACCCTTTGGTAATGGACAACGGTGGTTATTCAAAGCTGTGATATTGCCGACAGAGAGAGGGTCACTTTGGTGTGGGAAATGCATCAGAAAACGCAATCATGTAAATTGGATTTGTTATTGTACCGCCTGTAGCATCAGAATACCATTTAGTGGCATCGCTTGAGTTAAATGACTGTCTATAAAACCACTAGGAGGCGGAACACCGCAAGTTCCGCATGTGCCTGAGGGCCGACATAATGACAAATATAATCTGGCGATATGCATCCGTGATACAGGTTCTAGTTTAGCTGTGCACTCGTTCTCAGGCGAGGCATTAAGCGAGGAATTTAGTGCCAGACCGCTTCAAAGGAATAAAATAGAGGCTTGCAAAGTATGTGAACGACGCGACGTGCAGCATCTGGGACACCTGGTTTACCCCTGCAATCTGATAAGATAAGACAGTGTGTAAGATGAGGTAGCATATAAGATTAGGCAGCGTGCAAGATTAGCCAGTGTGCAGGATTAGCTAGCATGCAGGATTAGTGTGCAAAGCGACGTGCATCCCTATGCACTGTGCAAAATGGGCAGCGTGCACGACCAGGGCCCCATATCTAAGCTTTAGGACCGTGACGTGACCGGGAGGACGTGGAGCGCCACAGTCATTGCCTGCGCCCCGCCACACACGCCATAGCAAGTGTCAGTCCGTCCAACTCCCCAGCTTTAACGTCATGGTTGCACGCAGCAACACCTTAATGAAAACACATCGCACAGGCGTCTAGTTCTACATAATGAGATGTCAGCCTTCTGGCTTTTGGGTGTTTGCAGGGAGGCATTCCCAAAGCCCACGAGAATAATTCAGATGATCTAACAGTCCGAGATAGAGAACAGTTTGCAGAGATGACATTCCGATTCAGTCAGGGAGTGCACAGCGACGAGGATCATTCACCAAATAGGGATCGCAGGGTGGAAATGATTATGAGATATTGAAATAAGAAGCGAGCACAGTAAAAGCCAAGTATCTTTGCCGATAAAGGCATACAACGCACAAAACTAGATAGTGAGCACTGTTATCTATAGAAACCAGCCGGCTGTTAGTGCAATACGCAGCCCCGCAAAGTATGATACGGGCCAACCGCGCGATGCAGGCGGCAGAGGGCTAGGGAAGAAACATTAAAGGTTTCCAACCAGAAAGGACCTAAGGACATAAAAACCGGAACATCTATTAACTGTCCTGGCTGCGCCAGAATGCTATGGTCTTATAGACCTACTATTCCAGGTTAGCCCGTGACTAGCAGGCCTCTTATTATCCTAAGGCCTCTAGCTCCTTAATCACTAAAGCTATCTCTCTGCCTAATAGTATATATAAATATATCCTAATAAGCTATCTAGCTTTGCCTCCACTGCTTTCTATAACCTATAGTATTCTATACTACTATAGCTATACTATATCTATATTACTATACTTCCTTAATATTAATAGGATATTAGCAGTAAGTAGGCTTTTTGTATAGTTACCTAAAGCCTCTAGGTTTTATATAACACTATTAACCTTTTTATGGGTAAAAGCTATAGCTTATAGAAGCACTATATATATATAATATAACAGTATAATATTATTATAAATAGTTACTACCTTTATAACTATCTTATTAATAGAGGTGGGGGGCAGGGGTACCTAGGGCTTCTAGAACTAGAGGGAGAGGGGGTGGGTCTTATCCTTATTTTATAGAGGATCTTACTAAGCTTTAATAGCAGAGAGGATATTCTTATTATTATAGAGGGTAGTAAGTAATAGACTTAGATATATAATAATAGTTAAGGTTATATTTTTAATAGCCTTAATAGTATATAAACTAATATAAATTGCAGTAGAGAATAGTAATAGCTTCTCTAAGCTAGCAGACTATAGGTTTTAATATTAATATCTCTAAAAACAGATAGTGCTAAGCTTCTATAGGAATATCTAGGCAGTTATATTATAGAATAAGACTTACTTAGTAGTCTCTATACTGCTACTATCTCTTATTTCACTACCCTTAGGGAGCCTAAAAGCATAACCTTCTATTAGTAGCTCTTATATAGCTATAGCTAGTTAAAGAGTAGCTAGCATAAATATAGCAAGCTATAATAATAACAGAATAGTAGTAGCTTAGGCCTAAAGAGATAGCAGCTCTAATTTAGTAATAGAGATTATTTAGTATAAGAGGTTAAGATTATACTTAAGGTAAGAGTATATTAATATAGCCTAGCTAGATATAGCGTTATATAGTGCAGAGGAGATAAGAATAA
Organism: Colletotrichum neosansevieriae; assembly: GCA_036785495.1. Taxonomy (NCBI): domain Eukaryota; kingdom Fungi; phylum Ascomycota; class Sordariomycetes; order Glomerellales; family Glomerellaceae; genus Colletotrichum; species Colletotrichum neosansevieriae. The sequence continues at coordinate 37,749 of JAVHLV010000466.1, forward strand.
TATTAGTAATAAAGACAGAGATAGTTACATTCTGAGGCTGCTAAGGGATACTATAGATATAAATATAAGAGTAAATAATATAATATTTATAGATAATATCTTAAGTATTAATAATGAGAGGCAGAGGAGTATTAATATATTTATATAGAAGGGAGGATAGTTAGTTAAGGATAGTAAGTAGTATATAATATATAATAATAGTGGTGTTAGCTATATATAGAGATCATAAGTAAGAAGGCAATTATTATAATAAGGGCCTAGTGGGTAATAGCTACTGCAGAAGTAGTAGTAACATTAATATAAATAGGAGCAGCAGCAGCAGCAGTAGTAAGGTAATAGTAGAGGTATAGCTAAATATTAAGGCTTAATAAGCTAGTATAGAGGGGTATGCTAGAGGCAGAGAGAGATTAATAGGTTTATTAATAATATAAATATACTAAAACGATTATATAAGATTATTAGTATTAGTATCTCTATTATTATATTTAGGATTAGGGATATAGAGATAGGTATCTACTAGAATAAGGTTATATATAATTTAGTTAGTATAGATAAGGATTTCTAGAGAAGCGTTAGGGGATAACTTAAAGCTATATTAAAAGGTAAGGTTAATGCTCTATATTAAAGGAGAAGTTAGATAGGTATTAGTTTTAGGGTTAAGACTTAAGCTGCGGTCTAAATTAGCATATAGTCTCTTAGGCTAAGACTGAGACTATAACTTACTAGTGTCTAGAGGGGGAAAATAGATAGTAAAGTAGAGTCTTATAGCTAGCTATAGACGTGTTAAGCTATTAGGGTTATTAAGCTAACTATCTTAGGGTTTAGAGTTATAAGTAGGGCTGTTAGATATATTATATTAGGGGAATTAGCTAGAAGGTATTAAGAGGAGAGGATATATATAAATATATTATTAGGGTAATAGGAAAGGAGACAGGGGGCTAGAATAGGTAGGTATTAGAGAGTGCTATAGTATTAAATTAGTAAAAGAACAGAAAACTATTATTTATTTATCTATTATTAAGTAGGCTAGTATATATAGTATTTTCAGCTAAAATATATAGATAGTATTAGTTTATTATAGTTATACCTCTTTATATTATGCTGCTACTAAGATATAGAGTCTTTTACTGCTTAAGGTTTAGTGTCTAGTTAGTATTAATATAGTGAAACTATTATATTATTCTATTCTTACTTAAGGTACCTTAGTATATTATATAGTAGAACCTTATAGAAAATTATAAGGTTCTATTATATATAGCTACTATATAAACTAAGTAATTTGCTCCCTAAAATAAAGTAAAGAATTACCTAAGCTATATCTACTAGCTATATACCACACTATATCTACCTAAGTTATCTCTTAGATACCTTAGCTCTATATATTATATTTAAGCCTTAGCTATATTACTAAGCTATATATATTTTGCTAATATTCTCTATAAAATAGACCTAAAACTAAACTTAATATAACACTATAATATAACTCTTATAGATAATTAAGCCTTAGCTAGACTACTAAGCTATATACTTAAAGAATAATAGATATATATATATCTAATATTTCCACACTACCTCTTATTCTTTTTCTACTGCCTTAAATACTACCTCTTTTATAACTATATTATTATACTAGCCTTAGTATAACGTAACTAAGGCTCTCTATATATTATATAAGCTATTCTGCTTCTCCTTAATCTCTCTCTATCTAAGATTAAGCTATACTATACCTAAACTCACTCCTACTATATTACTAGCTACTGCTTTATAAGCTACTTTATTAGCCTTCTTCAGTATTTTCCTCTATATATTAGTTAGAGATTATATACTTAGCTAGCTCTAGCCCTAGCCTTAGTTACTATCTATTAGTGCTATAGCTAGAGCTTTAAATATCTATAAAGTGTGAGGGTATAGATAGCTAAAGGCCTAGATTAGGGAAGAATAATAACTTTGCGCAATAATAGGTATATAGTGGTATATTAAGTATAACTTAGCTTCTTCCCTAATAGTATATAGAAGCCCCTTTTGAAGTGTATATATATTGTAGAAGGGTTTAGTAAGGGTTTAGCATACGTTTAGCGCTGCTTATTAATATCTTTATAATTACCCCCCTCTCTACGGCCTTAGTTCCTAAAGCTTAAATTAGCTCTTATAGGCTTAGCTATAGGCTTATTTAAATAATATTCTATAATAATTTAATCTAATTATCTAAATATCTAAATACTGCTTATTTTAGTATTATTTTAGCACTTATTTAGTATATATTTAGTGAAAGTTATTATAATATAATAGGGTTATTGCAAACTTGATATATATCTATTAGTATTATTATTTTTAGTGTCTCTTTAGCGTGTATTTAGTGAAAGTTATAGTATTATAGAGTTATTATAAACTTAATATATATCTATTAAATATCTATATAGGATTATTATAAACTTAATATATATCTATAGTAAATATAGTATAGAGCTATTATAAACTTAATATATATCTATAACTATTATATATCTTAGTAATACTAAGGATATACTAATTATATACTAACTAGTAGCTATATTATTATAGTCTTTAGTAGTTATTCTCTAATAAATTAAGGTACTTAACCTCTTTAGTAATCTATATAGTGTTTATAGATACTTCTGGTAATAGTTTTACTATCTTTAGTGCTAGCTTACTAGCTACTTAGTAATAGTAATCTTCTATATACTTCTTCTAGAAGTAAATAATATAAGTATAGTTTCTCTAGCACTTATCTATAGTATAACCTATATAACTATATATTATATAGTTTCTAGGGTGTGTGGTCTTTATAGGCTATTTAGCGTTTGATATTTCTATAATAGTATACTACTTATAGTATATTTCCCAAGCCCTTTTAGTAGCTATAGCTATATCTAGAAGTCTCTAGTTATTAAACTACTACTGCTCTAGGTCTCTCTAAACCTATAAACTTAGGTAGTAAAAAAAGGAAAAAGCTAGTATATAGCTATTTTTATAGAGTGTTTCTAGTATCTATAGTATTACTAACTATTTAGTAAAGAAGTAGAAAGAGCTCTAATCTATACTTTATTAAGCTTTATAGAGTAGGCTATATAGTTATTGCTCTTAGAGAGCTAGATTAATATAGGATTAGTAAGTAAATACTAAAAGGTTAGTCTATATAGCTTTATAGCTAAGGGTAGAGATATAGTTTTGCTACTATATTTAGAGTATAGGTAAGATCTTTATAAGTACCCACTATATATAGTAGCTATTAGAGGTATTATAGAGGGTATTTATGTTCTATATAGTAGTAAGCTAATCTGCTACTTATATAGAAGTAGAGTTCTCCTTAAGAGTAGTATAAGAGTAGACTAGAGAGTGCTTATATTAGCACACAGTTAGTATATAGGTAGTAAGAGTATATAGGAGGTCTATATAATTATAATCCTAGTGTTAAATAATATATAAGAGCTCTGTGATAACTATATTACTTAAGGATATAGTTAAGGGTATAGTTAAGGGTATAGTTAAGGATATAGCTATATTAGTAGTTATTATAGTAAGTATAGTAAATAAAGCTAGTAAAAAGTTTTTACTATTAGTGCTAGTATTAGTAATAGTATAGCAGGTAGTTAGGTATATAGTTATAATTCCAGGCTAATCTCTTAAGATAAGGTAGAAGTTATATAATTATAAAGGTATAGATAGCTAAAGACCTAGATTAGAGAAGAATAATAACTTTATATAATAATAGATATATAGTAGTATATTAAGTATAACTTAGCTTCTTCTCTAATAGTGTGTAGAAGCCTCTTTTAAAGTATATATATATTATATAAGGGTTTAGTAAGGGTTTAGTATATATTTAGCACTACTTACTAATACCCTTATATAAAGTTACTCTATATAGATACTAATTAGCTTTAGTTATACCCTCCTTAGCTGTTAATATTATACTCTTAGCTTTTTTATAGCTCTTCTCTACTTTATAGAATACTTACTATATAAGAGATACTACTTTCTAGCTTATAAGCTAGTTATAGTACTTTTATAGAATTATATTATATTTTCTCTTTATCTTTATAAGGTTAATTTTAAGTCTCCTAAGCTCTCTCTCCTTAGTCTCCTCCTCCTCAGAGATTATCTTATTAATAATTAAGAGCTAAGTAGTAAGAGGCTAAGTAATAGTAAGCTAAGTAGTAGAAAACTAAGTAATAGCTAGTATAGCAGCCTAATATCTAGATAGTTTTCTAGACTTCCACTAAGATAGTAATAAATAAAGAGGAGAAGTAGATAGGTATTTCTATTAATTAAGTATAGTAGTTAATATAAGATATTATTTAAATATCTCAAAAACCCTTTATAAATAAGACCTATAAAATATATAATAAATAATAATACTTAATAATATACTATATAATATAACACAGTATATTATAGTATTAATAATAC
>JAVHLV010000467.1:0-42064 GCA_036785495.1 Colletotrichum neosansevieriae
AATATAGTTTTTAAATTAAACTATAATCTTATATAAGTTCTTAATATCCTTTATCTTATCCTTATATATTAATAGCTATATTATATATATATACTAGTCTTATCTTATTAAGTTATTAAAGAACTATACTAGCTTAGATTTTATTAGTATTACTTATTCTAACTCTAGCTAGGCTATACTAAATACTAAAGTAGATAATCCTCCTATTTTAGTATTTTAGATATTAGCTATTAGGAAGTTAGCCTTCTAGAAGTAGTTCTAAAGCTTTAGCTTTTTTAGAATAGTATTTAGGATAGTATTAAGATTCTCCTTTTCTATATTTTCTAGATTAATATACTCCTATAGTTCTATTACCTAGAGTCTATACTAGGTTTAATCCTACTATAAGAGCTAATTAGCTAGACTATTAAGTATAGATAAGGAGCTAGAAGCTATAATAATACTAATAGTAAAAGGTTTACTATAAACTTATATATTAATAATATAGAAGTAAATTTAATACTATAGATTTATTTAGATAGCTTTAATTAGTATTATATATAATATTCAGACTATTAATTATTAAATTATATAGTATAGAGTATAAAAAAATAATAATATATTAAGTGTGTAGCTATCTAGAAATCTCTATATATAGATCTATATGTTATTTATGTCTAAAAGTGGCTAATATCTATGTTATGCTATTGCGCCACAGTTGCTACTGCTTTTGCGCGCACTTAGCGCGTCACTGTGTACGCTAAGGGGTCGATTTGATATTAACTAACTAGTTAACTAATTAGTTAACTAATTAGTTAACTAGACTAGACTAAGACTAATTAGGCTAGTAACTAATACTAACCTAGTTTAGTCTAGTCAAAAAAATAGCCGAATTTAGTCTGACTAATTTAGTCAGACTAATTAGTCGACTAAATACTAACTGACTTTTTCCCAACCCTGCTCGGCGAAGATGGTGATGATGATTCGGAAAAGCAAATTGCTTGCCGCATCAAATCACATTTCATCCGATTTCTCAACGCACAATCGCACAAGTTCTGCCATCTTCACAAGTTGTCTGAGCTTCGCAACTCTGCACCAACCCGCAACTCACCTAAATTTTGACCAAATCGCTCAATATCAACCAACACAGATCAAGGAAACAACAAAAAGTTATAGAGACGTCAAACGAGCAAAAGAAGATGACCCCAACCCGATTTGAACGGATAACCTTTCGATCTGGAGTCGAACGCGCTACCGTTGCGCCATAGGGCCTGTTGCTGATTGATGAAAGATAGAGCCAATCTTGTGTAGAAGAAGCATGCGCGTGGGGCTGCTGCCCTGGGTTTGGCTTGTTTCGCCGAGTGCGTGGTCAGATCCACTGCCGTGTCGGAGGGACCCAGACCAGCCACAACCTTAACCACCGCGTGGGTGCAACTCGACCTCAACGGCGACTACAGGGCGCTCACGAACGTGGGTTGATGTGGCATGCAGAGACAATAGTGTCCGGTCGGTGTGACTGATCATCATCAAAGCCGACGTTTCCGGTTTATGTCGTGCTGGCTTCGTGTAACTGCGGGAACGCAGTGAGTCGTGCATCGGCTCGGCCCATCCAACTCCCAATTGACTTCTCGCCTACAGATCCAAGCAATCATAGATTGACAACGCCCATTGATTGACAGGCGTATTCCGTCTGTTGCAAGCGCTCAAGAAAAAAAGCCTCGATCACATGGTGAGCTTCATGCTCTGTCGGAGAACATGCATCGGAGGTATGTTGCCCTCTTCGGCATGCGATAACGTATCCTCAAGAAAGGCTTGGGTAGGAATTTTGGAGAAGCGCCGGTCGCAACACCACACAACGCCAGCAACAACGTCCACCCTTGGCGAGAGAGGGTGTGGGCTTCATTTATGCTTAGGTTCCTGTTTAGCGGGAATGCCCGCCAGTCCCAACCTGTGGCTCCTATTCAGGTAGATTGAAGAGCGCGAACTTCATCAACTGAGTTCGTGGATCACTTCGGCCGATTGACACGGGTTTCTTTGAGATTGCGCTCTGGCTGATCTTCATGTGCCATCGCGCTTGTTGTAGATCCTGATCTTCGCCTCATCGCAACTCATCGCACCTCACTGCAAGTCATTTTTCTCATGGATATCTTAAGCAGAACGAGCATGTGTACAGTAAAAATGATTATGTATTAAGGAGTTGTCGTTAGAGGGTATCAAAAGTCCTCGCTCCAAACGAAAAGTTATGTGCATGAAGTCATCCCTGAAGCTCGACCAAGTGGTCATGCTTCCCGATTAAATACTAATCTCGTCATCCTCATCGTATGCCCCAGAAAAAGCTTTCAAGCTCTTACAGTGCAGCCTTGCCAAGGTTGCTGTTGAAGTTGGCCTCCTTCATGGGGACGTTGGCGCTGCCAAAGTCGGTGTTCTCCAGGGCGGTGCGGGCAGCGTCCGTGAGCGACTCCCAGGCAATCAGGGGCTGCTGGCCACCCTGCTCGCTGGTGAAGATCATCTGGTGGTTGACGGGCCAGATGCTCTGGTATCCGACGCGGGGGTGAGTGGTGTCGGTGAAGGAGATGCCAGAGGTCTTGGTGTCGTAGTTGCCGTGAGCAGAAACGGCAACACCGAGGACGGTGGCCGAGTCGGAGGCAGCGGAGAGCCAGACGACGGTGTTCTCCCAGTCGTGACGGTGGCCGAGGCCAGTCGAAGGAGAGTCCTTGGGCATGTAGTAGGAGTACATGATGGCGTAGGCGCCGTTGTAGGTGCCGCCGCGGGCGTAGACCTGACCGGTGCTGGAGGAGCAGCCGCTGTTGGAGGAACCGGTGGGCTTGAGGCCGCCGCTTTTGAAGTGAGTTAGTTTGGCTTTGAGTATGAATAAGTCGAGTGAGAACTTACCCAGTGTTACCGGCAGAGTCGACGGCAGGGAAGGGAACACAGCCGTTCACGACCTTCAGGTAGGGCTTGTACTTGAGGTACAAGTTACCAACGGTGCCCGAGGGAACGGTCTCAGGGAAGCCAACAACAGCGTCGTGGGCGATGACAGCGCGAGGCTGGAGGGGCGCGGCAGAGACGCTGACGGCGGCAGCAAGCCATGAGGCAAGGCGGAGGACGGAAGGGGCCATCGTGACTGAGGTTGACTCTGAGAGTCAAAGATGATTAGGTGTGAAGTGTGATGCGTAGGTGCCGAATAGAGTAGACAAAAGCCCGTGAGACGAACAAGGCGATCGTCTCTAAATAGGTCTATCTGATGTCTGAAACCGTCACGATTGCAGCTGACGGGAGTGACGTGGGAGTAATGACTCGGTGAGGCAAAGGAGACAAGCGAACCTTGAATGTTGACGACAAGGCCTGTTCCTGCATCCGATCAGCGTCGTCCTGCGTCCTATAGTTGCATTTTGTTTCTTGTCTCGTCCTCTCAGGACATGCAAATCATCCACGAGACACTCTTTACCCCGGGCGGGAGGTCCCCTCAACCGTCAACGAACCAGAATCGATATTCCCCACCGCTGCATCATCTCCGAGGTGTCTTCTCTGGAGAGGTCTGAGGTCAGTCACATTGGTCCTCTGAACCCCGTCCGCAGTACGCCGTGGCACCGCACCGCGGTGCAATTGGATCAGGTCAAGCTCAAGTGCCGTTTGCCGGTGTACTAAGAGGTCCTAACCCGCTGCCGAACAGGACCCCTGGCGGGATGCCGAGACCACATCGTGGAATTCTTGGGAGGGAGAGCTTGGGCAGCTGCCGCCTTTGGCACGGTCATTGGGGGCCACGAGGGGCAGCAGGTGGTTGGGTCCAGCAGGGAGGGTTTGCTCGATGCAGTGAAGGTGCCGAGCTCATCCCTGTCTGGCGTGCCTGGATCTGGCATCTTGTTCCGCCGCCAGTGAGGGAGCCATGTAACGTCGATATCCCACCCTCTTTTCCATCCCCGCTCGAGCTGCCTCGTGGTCTTGTTGTAGCCGCCTCAGCCGGCGTCAGTTATGCCCGCCCGAATCAAATATTGCGGCTGGCTGTGTGGCGAAAACCAGGTTGTCGCCTCTTTGGTGTTGCAGCGTGGGCTGAGTGATGGACGGTTTTAGAACGGTCGGAAAAAGCGCCCGCGACGAGAGAGAGAGAAAGAGGGGGGGGGGGGGGGGGGGGTATATCTGAATGGGTCTTTTGGTGGACCGCAAACATCTGCCTTGAGTCTTTTGATGGGGAATTTGTCTCAATGGCCAAGCTTTTGAGCCCACACATGGCAATCGAGGATATGCTCATTTCAAGAACGCAGGTGAAAGGTTGGCTGGGTGGCCCAGGCGTCTTTTTGCCAATATTTAAATCTGCTCGAGTCAGTTGGCGGCACCAACCGATTCCTGGGCTCCAGATGAGGTCTTTTACTGGGTCCCCAAAGACTGATTGAGCCTTAAGTGACTGAAAATCGATTGAGGCGAGATTGCGGGTGTGGATGCGGCCTTGACGTATCGTCGTCAAAGGCAAGTGGACAAACAGAGTATGTCATATCAAAGTTCTCGCATCATAGCAAGAAAGATTGCGAGTCATCAAGAACGTCAGACTGGACAAGACAAGGGGAAACAGCGAGTCAAGACCGACATGGTGTTATTTACAAATCTAGATCTGAGAGGAATTGTGAGATGGGTATCAAGCTTTCCGAACTTCGTGACACGATCCGCAACTTTTTGTCGCCCTCCGAAATCAAGGGCAATCCCTTCCTGGCTTTCGAGATAAACAGCCATCAAATCAGGAAAATCAAAGTGCAAAATAGAAAAAAAAAAAAAAACCCCTCTTAGCTAAAGTCCCACGATTCTCCCCACAACTCGTTCAAGTTCAATCCCAGAGCTTCAAGATTAAAGTCGGGATTGAACTGTTGTGCCTTTGCCGCCAACAAACTGTCAGCAACGAGTGCTGGGGAGAAGTCTTCGTGAAGACTCACCTGCGGGTCCATGGATGTGGGCATCCAAGGCAGCGGTTGAGGCAGCAGTCCGTCAACGGTGTTTTGGGACGGTGGGTAACCCTGGAAGGAGAAGGGCGTCACAGACTTGGGGAGCCCGGTCAGCATGAATTCGGCTTTCCGATAAATATCAGGGGAGAAGCCCACCTTTGGTCTATCAGGAACCTCGAGACCGGGAATCTTGGACAGCTCCGATTGCTGACTAGAGACCGGCGGCTCTTGGTTCGCCAGTAGCTTGTAGTGCAGATTGACGAACCGCTCCGCTGAAGATGCCTTCGCTTGTTCCGCCGTCTTCGTTCCCAGGTGGGCTTCGAGCAGGCCGAGTGACGAGCACATGATGGAGTAGCCCCATGGCTCGTTGTTGCCGGTTCGCAGGAGTCTGTCCTCCTTCATCGAGAGACACTTCTCGAGCAGCTTGACGGTGTGTTGCGAGTTGATCATAATCATGTTTGTTGAACCTCGTGGTTGCAGCATCGTTACACTACAGAGGTTTACCGCAGTGGTGAGGGTATCCTCACGCAGGAAGTTCAGGCAACGAATGCCCTGCTCATAGAGCTTGTCGTGCAGAAGAACCATGTCTCTGGCGGCGTTGTAGTAAATGATTTCTGAGTACTGATATTTGGCGTTGGACTTGCGGAGCTTTAGGAATGGTTGGTGAAGGGGAATGATGTATTGGCGGAGCTGGATGTGTAGTAGAGTGTAGGCGAGAAGTGGGCGTTTGCCGCCGTGGGTGTTATTGTTGTTGTGCTCCCATGACGGCAGAGAGTCAATTTCGTGGGTGATGTCGTTCGTATACCTGATGACTTGGTCGTAGTCGATCTCCCCCGGCGGCCCGCATAGAAGTCGACTGAGCTCCATGCGCAAGGGCAGACTCTGGCGGGCAAGGTTCTGGTAAGAAGAGTAGGTGTACTCCTTTCCGAGCTTGGATGGGGGCAGCTGCGTCGTGTCCTCGTCGAAGTCTTCGTCGTCCAAATTCCTAGGTGGTTGCACATCGTAGTGCAACTGACTCACCAGTGTGGGAAGGCCGTGGTCGAAAGAAGCCTGCATGTCGAATTCTTGGACCGTCGCCCATATCCTTCGCCTCATCTCCTGGTTGTATACTGAGATCTTGCCCGACATGTGACTGGGCTCACGGTGCAAGCCGACTGAAATTCCATCCTGGATGAGAGCTCCCGAGTTCGTCCAGAAGCGCTTCTTCTTCACCGAGTTGACACGCTTGCCGAGATACAAGAGGCAGGCAATTTGATAATGAATGAGCTTGCGGTGCTTCATGCTCTGGTTGTTTTGCCATTCCTCGACGGCTTTGATCCATTTCTCAGCAGTGGTCTGAGCGTTAGAGATCATTCCCGTGAATCTCAGATGCTCATGGGTGTGAATACAGTTCGCAACCGCGATGATGGACAGAATCAGTGCTGTAAACGCGGCGTAGCGGGACTCCGTTGGGTTCTCCCAGAATTGAGAATATTCCCTCCTGAAAGTGGGGATATGAATGATGCGGTGCATTTGCTCGAATTGGTCAATGTAGACCTCGACCAAAGAATCCACTGTCTCCTTGGGTGGCATGAGAGCCTCGAGCTTGGGATCCGGCTGAGCGAAGAACTTGTCCCTGTCCTCCTTACGCTTCTTCCGATCCTTGCGATCGTGGGCCTTCACTGGCTTCAGCCACTCATCTGCCGTTTCCTTCATGAAGGGGCACAGGCCAGTCAACTGAGATTAAGTTAGAAAAGATGTCGTTCGAAAAAAAGTCCTAGAAGGTCTCGGGCTAGCTCGACAAAACCTACCTCAATGAACGCCATCGTGGCATTGTGAGGGCCAAAATACCTCGTCCTGAACTCCTTGCCTCTGAAAAAGCGGAGCTCGGATTTGTCACCACCGTCGCTGTACTGGTGCCAGCACTTCTCCATTTGCGCATTGTTCACACAAGGATCGGTTGGCGTGTCGGTGAGCTCATCCTTCTGAGTGTGTGGCGAGGTAGTGCCAGCCACTGTGCTCCCGTCGAAAGAAGACATGGCTTGTCGAGTAAGCTGAGTCTTGAGCTGAGCGACCTCGAGTTCCAAGCGGCGGATGCGGTCATGGTCCTTGGCCGCCTCCCGAACAAGTGACATGTCGGTTTCCTTGCTGGTCATGGCCAATTCGCCATTCCTCCGTGAGTCCAACTGAGCAAATGCGGGCGGAACGCCGGAACTGGCGTTCAAGACAACGCCAGACTTGGTCTCGTAGGTGCAGCGGTCAGGAGTGCCGCTCTTGAGGCATCGCTGGCAAGGGTAGCCGCGATCACAGGACAGCTTCCTTCGGCGACACTCCAAACAGCTCAGGCGGATGCGTTGACGCTTGCGGGGATGCTGGCTGTTCTCATCATCATCGCCTCTCGAATTGGTGGGGGAAAGACTCCCGGTCTCGTCTACTGAGGGGGGAGACATTGTTGGTTGTTGTTTTTGATGCGGCTGTCCTGTCGATGTTGCAGCACAAACAAGATGTGAGAATGATCAAAAACGAGGGGAAAAGAGACCACGCGCAACGCTTGCCACCAGCATGGTTATAACAAAAGTACGAAGTGACAAAGTCGAACACAGCCTCCGGTCCGGAGCGCTCTTTTCACCTGCTGTTTGCTGTCAAGATGTGCTTGAAAATCCAAGGGAAGAAACTTGCCCCTGTCAGTTGCAGCAAGTTACAGCCGAGGTGCTGACGTTCGCGCCTTAGCAATCGTGCACCAAACCTCTGCCTGGATTCTGTTAACAGATGCCTGAATCGCTTACGTAAGACCGATGTCTCCGAGCGCCGAGGTGCTATAACCGAGCTCCTCCGAGTCAGAATTTCCACATCTATGTGGGGCATCAGATAAGATTAGATCGGGCCTTCCCCCCAATTGTTCTCCATCCTTTGACTCACACTGCAGGGATCACCATCAGATAATAGGTAGTGTATGCTCTCTCCACCCACAAGCCGAAGGGATACCATGCAATGAGCCGACGCATCATTACATAAATCGAGATGCCCCCTCATCCACGGTCATCCACGTCGATTATCACGAGCCCTCGAGGACGCGGCCTCGCCAGACCGGACGAAGCCATACAGAACTACAGAACACCGGGCAATCGCCAGACGACGGAAAATTTCAATGACCTTCCTCCTTCGAGGGCCGGTACTTGGAAACCGTAACCACGGACCACGACCTGCAATTGTCTACACTAGTGCTGTGCCACACCAACCACCACTAAGCTGCCGACAATCCCGGACTCGCGATGCAACCGACTCCATCAATGGATCTTGTTTGTCATCCGAACCTACGGTGACCCTAGCCTCTAGGCGCCACTGTTGGCATTGGATCAAGAATCGTCACCAGCATCAAATCAAGGCTCAGTTCTCGTAAACACAAGGCGCAGTTTAGCTGTCAAATTGCAACCTCAACCACAATTCATGCATAATATTCTGTCAAAGATGACAGAACGGGATCTGCTGGCATGGAGGGAGGCATTTGACGGCCCGACATCATCGGAATTCAGGCTCTCGGGCCCTGAAAATGTTCTCTGCAAGTCTTCAGTGCCCAGCCCAAGGCCAGGAACAAGGGATCATGCATGCGAGCGGATGGGCGACTTCTCAGTTGCATCGAGACGAGGCCATTCACGTTCCTTTGCAGATGGAACCCACACCACACAACTTTCCCAAAAAGCTTCTCGCAGACCCGACGGGCTCCGACTTGGTGTGATCGCCCACACAGCGGCTACGCAAACCGCCCATGCCACCTCCTCACCAAATTTTCCTTTTCTTCAGTCCACATTAAAGTTATCAGATCAGAGCATCCCTGTCGATGCGGATCAGCACTCCGAGATCGGTGCAGGGTCCGGCGCACAGCCACAAGAAGGCTGCGAAGGCTTGAAGCGTTTCAAGGAGATCGACGTCAAACACTGCACGGAATGCTAGCTTGTCTGCGCGACACACGGCCGCACCAGCTCCGGGTGAACTGTAGCATTGTGAGACACGAATTGGAGCGGAAACGAGCTCGTGGCAACACAATGTGTTGCTTCAACCTGGCCGTAGCAACCGAGCCTTCTTGTCCTCAAAACCACAGGCCAGATTGCTCCTCTCTTCAACTTCAATTAAAGCCTGCAACAAATTGACATTCGCCAAGAACTACGATGCGTACGATACGTCTCTTTCTCACTTTTTGGATCGGATTGCTTGCGATCGTGGCGGCCAGTCATATCCCCGGTAGGAGCTTCGATCGATTAATCTGCATATTCTTGGAAAATCAGGTCCGCAACCCAGCCCACATTCCTCTGCCGGCAGAACCCTTTACTGATATTAGCTGTCCACAGGACTTCGCCAAAGTAGTCAAGGATTCCCACATTGTCGATCTCAAAAAGGAAGGGATTCTGTTATCCAATTACTATGCTCAAACGCACCCGAGCCAACCGAACTACATCGCAGCTCTCGCCGGTGACTACTTCGGCCTGAACCATGACGAACGTATACGACTGCCAATCAACGTCTCTACTATCGTGGACCTTCTTGACTGGCGGGGCTTGTCATGGAAGGCTTACATGGAGGATATGCCAGGTCCGGGCTACTTGGCCGATGCTAGTGATGGGCAGACCGGCGGTGGCAAGTGGGACTATGTCCGAAAGCACAAGTCGGTTGGCCTGTCGATGGCACTTTGTTAGCGGATGCTAATACTCGAGCAGCCCTTTCGTCTCGTTTGACTCCATCAATCTCAACGGAACCAGATTGCTCAACATCCAGGCCTTCGATGACTGGAAGGTCGATTTTGAGGCCAAGAAGGTTCCCCAGTACGTCTTTATGGCACCCAACATGATGAACGACGGTCACAATACGACGCTTGAATATGCGACAAAGTGGGCCCATGACTTTTTGAAGCCCATGTTGGCTCCGGGTGCATTCAAAGAGCGGACGCTCATTCTCCTAACCTACGACGAGTCGGAGGACAAAGGGAAGCCGAATCAAATTGCGTCGTTGTTGATGGGGACTGCGATTCCTAAAGAACTGAAAGGCACCGAAGACGTAACCTTTTACTCACACTATTCGATGCTATCTACGCTCGAGTTCAACTGGGAACTGCCGAATCTTGGGCGGTACGATGTTGGCGCCAATATTTACCAATTCGCGCAGAATCTAGGAAGTAAGGTCCTTGTAGCAAACAAAGATCCCCCTAACATGGCCGACGTGAACAACTCCGAGTCGTATCCGGGGGCTCTCAATAACGACAGCGCCAAGTTCCGTCCTTATCCACCCCCTAACCTCGGCCTCAATGGATCGAGCGGACTGCCGATCTTGGAACACATCCGTCTATTATGGATCTTCCATAAAGAAGAGACGCCTTACGATGGCAACGGGACTCTGTACGATGCAAAATTTCAACCCCAGTACATTCCACAGGTTGCCATCAAGAAAGGAGCTTGAGCCTCCGAAGCGATAGAACACCCGCCGGAAGCTGTCGTGCTTCCGTTCCCGCCAGATCAAGCCGTTGCGCGGCCAAGTAATCTCAGCTTGACGACCACGCAAAGCCGGCAAGTTAATGCCACCAGGAGCATGCAGAGAAGTTGGCACTTGGAGCGCAGCAGAAGCTGAAGCTTCGCATCTGTATCGTTGGAGTTTTCCCAGCTCATGGAGAGTCTAATGGCATCTTGTCGTACTGCTGAGAATCTCCCCAATGATCAGCGACAAACGCCTCTACAAAGCTGACTTCAACGGGTGTTACCAATAATCCCGTCTAACTGGAGTTTGAGTTCAACACTGACGGAGCGCCGGTGCTGCTTGGGACATGAAAATGTGTCAGACATCCTGACATGATCCCCAGAATCATCAGACCGTTAGAAGTTGAAGACGACTGCACCGCGCGCTATATGGCCGCAACAGATTACAAGCTCAGATCCAGGCTGCGTCGAGCATGACGGCAACTGGGCCTGGTTCTCTGGACAGAAGACTTGCTTGCGCTCGGCGCCTCGATAATGAGACGTTCTTGATTATACGACTCATTTCATTTATTGACAGCTACATGAATAATGGGACAGATTGTGTGGCCGAGATCACTCATTGCGGAATGCAGGTGTCAATTCAACCTGGATCGAAGACTCCAGGCAGGCAAAAGGGAGGCATCAAATGAATGCATTAATCAGTCAAATTAAAGGCCATCAACAAATTCTGGCCGGTCGAGACCTATGGGCTTTCCAAAACGCTGCCTTTGACGCTTGTGACAGAGGTGCAGACCAATTGTTCTCTCTCCGAGGCCATCACTCGAGTTTTCGGCATTACAATGAGACCAAATCTACCTCACAATACTACTGCTGAAGCATGTCTCCGCCTGATTTCCGAGCCAAAGTCAACCCGGTGCATCGTTCCTGACTTCTCGGCGTTCAGAACGACTCCTACGGTTCGAACGCCGAACGTGAGCATCCTTCCGGCAACATCGGTGGGTGGTTGCTCGTCGCGACAACAAGCCGAGTGTCAGACTCATGACCCTTCAAATCGGAAATGGGTCCCAGTTGCCTGCCCTGCGACCATAAGCTATAGCGAAATTGCCGTCTGATAGACGCTTCAATTCGGAATGGCCACTGAAGAACGCGCGGAATTTTGCCAACTTACATGACTCGAGGACGCAGGCTGTTCACGCTATCGTGAAGCCAGGTGTGGTGTTGACGACGGCTTGGAAGCACGGCGTGTTCTTCTAGACCCACCACACGCGGTGACGAATGCCTCATTAAGACGTGCCGAGGTACGCTATCAGATTCATCTCTCATGTTGAATGACTGAGCCGTCCGCCAAGGGTTCTCAATCGTCCGTAGTGAATCAACCGCGATGACTCCAGTAGCGCCCACCATCGCGGACCGGTTGCGCGCTTGTCGCGTTAGTTCCGAGGCGGTCGCCTCAAAGACCCTTCATCAAGGACGCCTAGAGGCCTTCAGCTAGTATAATCTCTGTCTGTCTCACAACTGTCAGTATGCAAACCAGGACGCCAGTAAACGCCCTAAGAAGCTCATCTCCCAGGTCGACTTTCCCCCCCGTCGAACCTTTTCCCCAAGGGGCGCAATCGCTCCGGGAGTCCGGATAGCCATCACGACAAGCTGCATGTCGCCCCCCACTTTGCGCGTTTCTTGAACGTCATTTTGCAATTATCAAGGTAGCATTTCAGATTGGACTGTAACCCTGTGTAACGAGACCCACCATTCGCGTTCTTGCACGACGCCGAGAAGAAAACGTCGATCACCTCGCGACCGGGAGCCAATGCGGGTATCCGTCAGGATGGATCCGGAGAACACGCAAATGGAACGTCTGGAGATGGGCAACGCTTCTTGTACGACACAAAAACGTTGCTCATTGACAGATGCTGGAGGTCTGGGTTCGTGTTCGAACGCCAGGTCTGTACTACTGTTTCGAATCTACCGCACGTCGTTCTACATCCCCCGAGACTCCCGTTCGGCTGCCGGCATCCGACATGCCAAGCTTTCAAGCGCCGCTTGGACGTCCGTTGAGAACTGGGCGAAGCTAGAGCCTAGAACGCACATTGAGCATATTGCTGCAACGACGTTGTTGGCCAAGAATAATCCAAGTTTCGATTCTCCTTGAATCGATGAATCGATGAATCGAGCTTGGATGGGTCTACTTTGCAAGACGATATATTATAGTCACTTTTCCCGCACGAGCCTGCTCACCCCGAGATGGCTACTATTGTTGTCTTTTTTTGCGGCGAATGGGACAATGTGGAAAAACCAGCGCACAAAAGAGGTGGCCGAATACGAAGAGTGCGGAGCTGGCAGACGCGCACCTCTTTGCACAGGAGCTATCTAGGTGTTGCGTCTTAATTACTCAGTTGTAGGTTGAAATTCTCCGGGGATTGGATGGAAGAAGCCAAACATGATTCAGTTCCCCAGCACTAATCATACTGCGTAATCACTTTGCCCGGGAAGAGGGGAGGACAACGGACGGCACGCCGGGATGCCCATGCTTCGTCCAAGTTGTCCCTATGAGTATGGCATTTCCCGAGTTGGGCCTGCGTTGCGGCAGATGCAACGTTGGCGATGAGGTCAGGAACAGAGAGTCATAAACCGGGCTAGCTCTCGGTGA
This sequence comes from Colletotrichum neosansevieriae, assembly GCA_036785495.1. Taxonomy (NCBI): domain Eukaryota; kingdom Fungi; phylum Ascomycota; class Sordariomycetes; order Glomerellales; family Glomerellaceae; genus Colletotrichum; species Colletotrichum neosansevieriae. Next base: position 12,999 of record JAVHLV010000467.1, read on the forward strand.
CACGAGAAACATGCACGAAACCGTTCGCGCCCGGCAAAAGCCTCACCAAGCGATCCAAATTGGCGAAGAGACGACCAGGATCCACAGCCACGAGGTTCCATCGATCCGCTTTTGTCGTTGACTGCCGGCGGAAATCTTCTGTTTCCCGTGCGGCGGTTCAGGACTCCATCCCCCCCCTGACTCGGATGGAAAAGCAAGCCAAGGACACCTCACCTTGCTCGGACGGCATTCCGCAGCTTATATCGCAGATATCTTCTCCACGCCCCTCCTCCCATCTAGGATGACATTGACAACTTGGCGTCTGTGGTCATTCGTCATATCCATCGAAGGGAGATTCGTCCTTTTTCGCGACGAGGGCCCTCGTTCATCTGCCTTCTCTTGTCGCCGTCTGGCAGCATCTTCTAGCCTCGTCAGACATTTGGCTCGGTTGACAGCAGCGAGGCGTCATGAGGCGGACAATGCTGCTCGGCCTGGTGGCCGCAGTCGCCTTCTTTGGCGTGTCACACACGAAGTTGACTGACTACGTAGCTCAGCTTCCCCCATGCGGGGTGAGTGAAATTATGGCATTCCGGTTGACTAGCACGAACCCCAGCTGACCTTGTACTATTTTCTAGCTGACATGTATTGTTCAAGAAATACCGAAATCGCCGTGTCAGACCTTTGACAACGATACATGCATATGCAACGACGAAGGATTGAAGACGCAGACACAAGTCTGTCTTTTTGACAAGTGTACTATGCTAGAAGCAATAGGTGAGCCGCCCCATGCAAGCTGGTATGGCGGGAATATGACTGACATTGCATGCGACCAGACGTTGCGAGGATAGAGGCTGAAGCATGCCAGAGACCGATACGAGAACGCAAGGTAGACATCTTGGCGCCGTTGGCGATTCAGATCACTGGCTTCCTGATGATTCCGCTGCGGCTTTTCGCGCGATGGTCGACGGTGCATCGTTTCGCCCCGGATGACTGGATCGTGCTTTTCACAGGGGTAAGAATAGATCAGTGAGGAATGTGAAACGTCGACGCCTAACATTTCACAGGTCCTCTTCGTCATTTTCGTGGTTCTTGGTCAAATTGGTGCGTCAATCGGCGTTCTCATTCTTGTTTCTCAGCTCATAATTCCCAGCCGGTGCGGTCGCCTTTGGTGAAGATATCTGGATGGTGAAGGAGGACGAGCTTACCTTCGGACTGAAGGTTAGATCAATGAGCCGATAATCAAGAACGACGCTGACCAATGCAGATCTTTTTCATCGACGAGAGCTTGTACTTGGCATGTCTTGCCCTCACAAAGGTGTCAGTTCTGTTCTTCTATCTGCGTATTTTCCCCAACAAAACATTCCGCTGGGCTACCTTCGCCACGATGGCCTATATCATCGTCTCGATGACCGTGCTCCTCTTCATGCAGATATTCCAATGCATACCTTTCGATTTCAACTGGGTGGGCTGGAAAGGCGACTTTGGCCCGCACCATTGCCTCAACATCAATGTGCTCGCCTTCGTCGCGGGCGGATTGAGCATTAGCCACGACGTCATTATTTTATTTCTACCACTACCGCTATTGTACAAACTCAACATGTCGCGACGAAAGAAGGCGGGAATTTTCGTCATGTTCAGTCTCGGAGTTTTTATCCTCATCACCTCATGCGTGAGGCTGCAGTACATTGTCAACTTCACTCGCTCCCTCAACCCTACGTGGGACTTCACGAATCCTTTGATCTGGTCAGGGGTGGAGGTGTCGGTGTCGATCATTGTGGTATGCCTGCCGGCGGTCAGGACACTGCTGAATCGCGTTTTGCCAAATCTCTTCGGCTCTACTGCCGCCACAGAAATCACACCGCGACACAAGGTATCGGCAGGATCAGGGTTCAGAACAATCAACAGCAACAACAAATATCGGAGCCGAGACGACTACGAGGAGGGGCCAAGGGCCGTCGCGAGGGCGGCGAATCTAGTGGGGAAGAGGCGCAAGCTCTTCTCGTTCATCCGGAGGAGAGAGCCCAATGAGAGCGAATTGGAGCTGGGTGACAGGGTCAGAGGAGAAGTGAGAACGCATATTCGACACGGCGACGGGGAGTCGGCGACGAGGAGGAGTTCACTGGAGAGCGGTATCCATGTGAAAACGACGACTACCTTCGAGGATCCGTTGGGACGGAGGCAACTAGACAAGGCGACATTCTGAGGAGCAAGGATTCTCTAGTATGGATGAGAAGAGGGAAGACGACGCACGGAACCAGAAGCTTCCACGGCTGCGCGTTTCGGCACCAGCTCAGGTTCACAGCACTGAGTAGTCACTTTGGGTACGGGCAGCATCAGATACTCGGTCACACATGGATTTCGGTGATACCACTTGCATAGAGGGGCGTTGGGTTGACAGACACCAAACTAAAACAAGAATGAGGTGAAATCTAAAAGTAATATTATTACAGCGGTATGCGAAGAAGAACCCGCGAATTCCCCGAGAGCTATTTGTGTGCAACGCCCACGTGGCAACCGTCCGACCCCCCGATCCAGAGTTTGGGGACGGCGCGCGTCTGCCCCATAACGATGGGAGCTGAATATCAAAGACAACTCAACCGAAAGCTAAGTTCTAATTAAGGCTACGCGACGCGCGGATGAGGCCGTCGAATCTAAGGGTCCAAAGCGATCATTTGGGAGAGCACGACGCAGAGATACCAGGTCCGGGGGTTCATCGGCAAGTCTATTGTGTCGCTATCCCGCGACTACCTAGGCCTAGAGGGGATAATTCTCGTCTGAAGAATGGCCTGATTGCATACCCTCCACAAGGACTGCGGTTCGTTCAGGGTTTGCATAGATCGCCAATCATCGAGCCCGCGGGGAAGGACATACTCTGGATAAAGTGCGGAGAAGGAAGCACGGAAGAATCTTGATGGTAGTGGCGTTTGCGTCTCATTTGGGAGCCACCTGAAACTGCACACGCGATTTCTGGGGGAACTCCCGTCGGGAGAGCCGTGGAAGGGGAATGAAAGCCGTTGAAGAGTGAAATGGGGTATGTGGGTGAGGTGGCCAATAGAAGTTGTATTTGGACCCTGGATCAACGGCGGATGGGTTTCGGTCGTCGTTAGATGAGATGTCTCGGTCAGGTTGTCATGTGTCTGGTGCGTTGAACGAAGTGTCTACTGATAAGCCAGCCAAGTGACCTTCGCGGAATGCCCGGACACCTCCGTGAGGGGGACCCGACGAGCCCGGCCGATATGACCCAGCCCACACAATCGGTGAGCTTCGGTGTTCATGAGCATCCTTCAAGCAAGGATACTCACAGAAGGCACAACACCACGCTCGGCTCCTGATAGTCCTCTCACCGAAAGGATGCAACTGACGTGAGAAATCCCACAAACCCCTTGCAGCCAAGCGATTAGGCAGCGAGACGAAAACGACCAAAGTGAGCACATCAAGCGTCCGAAAATGGAAGATTGCTGTCGTTTGTGGTGGTTGAGGGCCCATAGGGGTGGAGCTTCATGTCCACGGTCATTGGCGAGTAACGCGTTCTTTGCTTGATTGATCCTCAGTCTGCCGCACCTCGTCTTGCAATGCGACGCTGTAGGTGACACGATGGATATCACAAGATCGGTATTAAGCTCTGTGTATGAACCGCGAAATGGGTGACGAAACGTGACTGGGAGGTGCGTGTTGATAAGTTGTGAGACATGGGAAAACCTCGCATCTCTCAACAACCTGCCGTCTTGACTGTCCAAGCACTTGAGGGAAGCCAGCTTTCAGCATGTCACCTCTGGCAGAATTACTACGCTCCATTGACCTCAAGGCTCTTGCCCGTCAGATCCTTACATCTTCATCGAGCCGCACGCTTCTCGGTGCACTTGCTGCCGCCGGCCTCATCTACGCACTCGACAAGACATTTTCGCGATGGTACCTTTCAACATCTTCGCGCTGGGACTGGCGTAAGGAGATAGTACTCGTCACGGGCGGGAGCAGCGGTCTAGGAAGCCTCGTGGTCCGCAACCTCGCCAGAAGAGACATCAAAGTCGTCGCCGTCGACATCCAGTCTCCGCTGGTTCCACTCCCAGCCAACACGAAATACTACCAGCTCGACGTGACGACCCCCGAGGCAATCCGCGAAGTCGCAAAACGCATCCGACAAGACGTGGGAGAACCCACGGTACTAGTCAACAATGCTGGCTTTGGAACGGGGAAGCCGATGATGGAGGAGACCGAGAAAGAGATCCGCAGGACGTTTGACGTCAACATCGTCGCGCATTTCTTCATGATTCAGGAGTTCTTGCCGCACATGATTCGGCAGGATCACGGCCACGTCGTGACGATTGCCAGTATGGCGAGCTTCCTGACGATTGCTTCGAATGTTGGGTATTCGTGTTCGAAGGCGGCTGCGTTGTCGCTTCATGAGGGATTGAGACAAGAGCTGAGATACAGGTACAACGCGCGGAATGTGTGCACGAGGTACGTTCATCATCACCACCACCACCTGTGATGGAGCAGTACTGATGATGGTTGACTGAGTTGACTGAAGCATCCTACATCCCATGTTCACCCGTACGCCTTTGATTCAACTTGCTGTCGACAAAGGGGATTTCCCTGGCGATCTACTTGGCCCTGAGGATGTCGCCGAAGCCATCACTGGTCAGATTCTAGGGGGCAGGAGTGGGCAGGTTTTCTTGCCGCGACATTTTGGTCTGATCGCTGGGCTTCGGGGGTTCCCGACGTTTTTGCAGGAGTTGGCCCGGGGATCAAAGGCGCATGTCTTGGATGGTAGGCCTTTCTGCTAGTCGAAAAGACGACGGTCTAGAATGGAAAATGGGTTTGGCCTGGACTGGCAGATGCATTGCTGCCCTCCGGGAGGGGGGTATTTTCGGATTCTGCGACGAGTTCTTTTGCTGTTTAGTGGAATGAATGTCATCTATTCCTTATGTATCGAGATCAAATCAATCAGCCATCTCAAACCTGACCGCGATCTCGCTTGAACCTCCATTGATGGGCACAGCATAACTCATACAAGACCGACAAGATGGGTGTCTCCACCGAGTTCTTTTGTCCTTCTCGGACGACTTCGCCGAGGATGTTCTCGTGCTCCATCAGATTCCCCTGCAGCGAAGCATTTGCCGTCAGCTGTGCCCTCTCAATCAAAAAGGGCCACCAGTTCGGTTTGCACTCACCTTCCGGAAGTCATCCTGCATGCTCGGCGTGATGTTCTCCCCTACGGGATTCGCCTGGATGATCTTCTCGATTGAGTCATCAGGCAGCTCGTGTCCAACGCTGCTTGCGACTTGTATGACTTCCTTCATGGCAGGAATTACCAACGTGTTCATAGACTTGGGCGTTAGTTGCAACTCGCTCGCATTCAATCCCGTCAGGGCACAGATGGGATTGAACGAAGCGTTGTTGATGAGCTTGCTCCAGCGATCGAAATCGACGTCGGCTTTGTAGACACATGTCGTCTTTCCCCCAGCACTGTAGAGTTTCACAAATTGTCGCGCTGCTACAATCTGCTCTTCCTTGCCGAGACTGGGATTCTCAAAAGCACCAACATGCAGGAGGTCTGGCTTCTTCTGCTCCACGACGCCTGGTGCGATCTCATGTGCGTCGATGCGACTGACGCCGGAGAGGACAACGTTTGAGGGGAAACGCTCAAAGAAGGGCCGTTGGATGTTGAGGCCGTTCTGGATGAGGACGATGACCGTGTGGCCTGGCGTGACGGCTGGGGCGATGAGGTCGACCACTGGTAGAGGGGCGTCGGGTACGTTCTTGGTAGTGCAGACTATATAGTCGAACCGCTGATCTGAGTTTGAGCTTGAGGAATTGGGGACGGAGTTGATGACTGTATGTACATGGTAAGCTAGGCTGTAGCTGTAACGCGAATGAAGGCTTGGGCTGGACCTTGGCTTGGGCGCCAGCTTTCCACGTTGCCGTGATCGCAAGACTTGATTGTAAAGCCATTTCGAATGACAACATCGAAGTTCGATCGGAGAACCGCGGTCACTTGTGCCAAACCTCCTGTCTCGATGTTCAGGGCAGCTATCGTGCCTACTCCACCACTGCCGACGAGGAGCACGCGAGCTTTGGTGGAAGACATGCTGAGGGTTTTCTTTTGGGCGCGCGGGGTCAGTAATCCACGAGGTGTGAAGTCGGGTCAGATTCTCAGGACGGACAAGTCGGCTGCATGATTTCAGCTAATGTAGAGAATATGAAATATGCTCGGTAGACTCACCAAGTAAGTCGAGCTACGTTGCTCGAGGACCGCCGTAACCGGATGCCGGTTCTTGGTGAACTATACCCCGCCTCCCTGGCCCCCCACCAGTGGACCCGGCCCGGCTCCGGCATGACTTTCGGCTTCGGCTTCCGATCCGGAATGATAACAGCCTCTAGCGCAACCTGACGGGTGTTGAAACATTCACGAGGAGTCGTGGGGCCAAAGGTTGTAAAGTAAACTCTCGAAAACGCCGTGGCGGCGATTTGGCCAAGCCCAGTAGCGCTCTATGGCGCCGCGCTTTGTCCTGGATCGGCCTATGGCTTGAAGATGATGTTTCGCTGATCCATTTCATTCGATTTAGCTGATGTTCTGGTAATGTACGTACTTACGGGAAAGAGACTTCACAAGGAGAGATCATCGGCGGACAAGAGACCTGAAGGTGTTTCAGTTAGGCCTCCAGCTTGGAGATCTCAGCTTCGGTGTGGCCCAGGCCTCAAGCGACCGTTTATTTCTCCCCAAGGCGAAACGTGGTCTTGCTTAATTCTCCTGAAGGGAACCAACCGTTGCGTCGGAAATCAGCCACAAGCATCCTAATCCTCGAGAAACGACACCCTACCGAGAGCCACTAGGGCTGAACCAGCTTGGTGCGAAGCCAGAAAGCCTTAGTTGTAACTATTCCTTTTTTTAGGTTCCCGCGAAAAGAAACCAGGAGAAAAAGATGTGGAAATCGAGGGACCGCACTAGATTATACAGCTGGTGGTGATATGAACCGTCAATACCCCAGCAGGCCGACTCCGCGCCAGGGTACCTTCTCTTTGTTTTGCCCCCATACCGCCGACAAAATGCGTCCCTGGCTACTCGTCTGCGCGATCGTCGCCTTTGCGCACAATGCCTTCGCTTTGAATCAATTCCGCCGGCCTGGTGCCGATGGACCAACCGGCGATTACAGCGAGAACCCGGTCTACGAGGTCGGCAAAGACATCACGTTCCTCTGGGACACGGATTTCGACCAGATCGACTTGGTGGTTTGGAGCGACGCGTCTTATAAACTGAAGAAGAGCTTATACAAGAGGCTTAACAGTAAGTTTTCTGCCGAAACTGGGATGAGAATATTGCGGGACACGACGCGACGCCGCTGGCGAGGAGCCATGCTGATGTATACGCAGACAATCTATCCAGCAGGGCCTTTACTTGGAAGCCCAGCTTCGATGGCTTCCCGGCCGAAGCTCAATCTCTGGGTGTTTTCTACTTGACCTTCTATCAAGCCGGAACTGTCAAGCAGGCTGCCAAGTCTCACTACTTCAACATCACCCAGTCTGCTGCTGCTGCAGCAGCTGCTGCAGCGTCAGCATCAGCTCCTGTCTCAAATACGTCCGCAGCCTCGACCACAAACTCGGCCTCGCCAACCCCTGCAGTTACCTCCGACACCTTCAGCCCGACCATTTCCGACTCATCGTCCAATGCTACGGCAACCGACGCCGCCGCGCAACAAACCGGAACCAGCCAGGGCAACGGCATTGGTCTTTCAGCCGGCGTCGTAGCAGGCATCGCAGCTGGAGTTGCCCTGGGTACGATGCTCGTTGTTGGCGCTGCTGGCCTCATGGCTTGGGGGAGGCATCGCAAGAAAGAGGCAGCCGAGGGTGGAGGACATACGCCCCCGGGAGGCGCTGCTGTCGGTGACGCTGCCCAAGGGCATTACGCGTCCTCAGGATACGCTCCCACGGGTTCACATGTCAACTCGGTCCAGTATGCGTCCCCAGCGCACTGCGATCATCACGGCGAATGGAAGAACCACGTCCCAGCAATACCTGTCGAGCTGGATGCTGAGAGGACGCCTGAGCTGGGCGGCGGAACCGAGCACACAAGGGAGACAGATGGCGTTTAACAGGCGTTAGTTTGGCGACGTAGATAGTTGTATGACAAGTGGACCAAAGAGCAACTGGTTGTGACACCTAATCCTATGCCTTGTCTGTCGTTACGCTGTCGTTACGCTGTCGGTATGTGGTGATCTTATGAGGCAAGAAGTTGCGCCTAGTTAACTAGACGAAGAGTTCCTCGGAGCTTCCAGTTCAAGGGTTTGCTTAAAATCGTCACAGTAGTTAGTAACTACTGCTAAGGGTTCTTAGGATTTCATTCCGCCGAAGTTTAAACTTTCGGTCTTGTTTCGTTGAGAGAAAGATTGCCCGACTTGCCGTTTTTGAAGGGATGCGGAATCCGCAGCCGAGGGGTCAGCGGGGATGTCTGGATTCCGAGTCCTCCGACCTGTACTTGAAAGTTCACCGACACCGCCGAAAATCAGGCTTGGTGCTGTTCCAGACCGAGTCGATAGTCAGTCTGTTACTTATCAGGAAACAAAGGCGGGCTTGTTACTGCAGGTTTCCAGCCAGACACTGTCGGTCCAGCAGCTCCGGACGGACTGTGGAGAAACCGCGGCTGCGGACCCACCCGCCGCCGAGGTCCAGGATCGCACGGACCAATTCCGCAATTTGGGTTCGGTCTGTTGGTTGGAAGTTGTGTCCTGAGCGTATGTTTCTGTTTCTTCCATGTCTCCCAACCTCCAACCAACACCAACCCACAAACACCTCCTCTTTTCCCCTCTCGCACATGTGAGGAGGCAGAGCTCGCTCAAACGCAAACCAGCAAAGCTCTTCGACGCGACACTTAAGCTTCTCAGCCCTCCCCAGCACGGCGGTCCAGAACTCCCTCGCGGAACCTTTCCCCCCTATCGCGGACTCCGCCTCATCGGAACACCTGTCTCATCTCAATCTTTAATCTCAATTCGGTATCCGATAAGCCGCTCGCTCCAAACCAAACCAAACCAAGATGGCACGACAGGCAAACGTTGCTGCATCTTCCTCAGGCGCCGCCGCGGGAGCTCCCGCCGCCGTAGACCCCCGCGACCGCATTAAGTCGCATATGAACCGCGACCACAAGCGCGAACTCTCCCACTACCTCCGGCACTACGCCGGTCTCGGCAGCGGACCCGCCTCCGCGCCATGGCTGAAGGACGTCAGCTTCGAGGGCATGACCATCGCCGCCGGCGGGCTCGGTGGCAAGGAGTTTTTCGTGGCCTTCGAACCGCCCTTGAAGTCCTGGGAGGACGTCCGCCCCGCCGTTGTCGAGATGGACCGTGTATCTCGTCAGGCGCTGGGTTACAGCGATATCACCGTCTCACATTTTGAGCCCGCGTCTGGACTCGCGCTGGTTGTCTTCATTTCCGTCGCGTTCTACTTCGTCTGCTGGCTTACGCGGGGCTTTGTCCTGCCCGGTACACCTATTTGGGGGTTCCTGCAGAAGGTGTTCCCCGGTGGGCCGCTGTTCTACCGCTGGCTTGTCAAGACTATCTTTCTTCCAGTTTTGGGCATTCACCTCGGCGAGTGCTACTGGTTCCACAAGACTAGACTGGTGAAGCACGGCATCGAGGCTGGAACCGGTCTGTGGTGGATGTGGATCAGCACCTTGTTCTTTGAGGGATATCCTGGGTTCCAGAGGTTCGACGCTATCGTCGCGGAAAAGAGGAAGGAGAAGGAGGCTTTTGCAAAGAGCCACTAGATCCAGCCTTTTCCGGCGTGGAGATCCAAGCTTCACGCAGTCAGGTATGCCGAGGGAGAAAGATACGTACAGTTTGGCGAACCAAGAACAGTATGCTGAGGCTCAACCTTCGCCTGCGAATGAAAGAGGGAGTAGAGGGTTTCCGTCAGCCCGGAGAAATCTGTTGCCGAGAAAGGACCATTGGGTATTGAGTTTGTAGTTACGACGCAGCCCCCCCGCAAAAAAGACTACGACAAATTCACCCAGTTCATGGGCACAATTCGGGAAACACTATAGAGGCACTTTGACCTATGCCCTCTACCAGTTAAGGATAACAATGCAGGAACCCCATACGTTCCTGCTAGCAAGCAAACCCTCGCACAAAGTCGGACGCGCGCTCTCGTGACCGAAGGCTGCGTGTATTGTCAGGAGGCGCGGCGCGGAGTTAGAAGGTCTGTTGCAAAGCAGGTAAAATCACTGTGCAGTGGCCAGAGGCCAGGACCATTGGGTATATTTGCACCCGGCTGGTGGGGAGGAGTCGCTCAACCAGAAACATGATTCTCAAGCAGCGCGGAGGGCTGCTGCTGTTACATGGCGTGAGCGAAACTTTTGTGATAGGTAAAATGGTTTACACAGAGATAATGGTAATGAAAACAAAATACTCCGAGTCGCTGTGGCCCGAAAATAGTCGTTCGATGGAGTGAATGCTCGTGTATCGCTAGTTCGAGAGCTCGTGTAAAAAAAGAAAACCCTGGGGCGAAGTGAGTCCAATCATAATTCAATTCCTCGCCTGATTCCAGCCGAATTAGGTAACATTCGCGTGCCGACAGCTTGCCGACTGCAGCTTCGCAGATGTTGACAGTTGTTGCTCTTTCAAAATTGCATCTGACGTGTCATCACGTCGCCTGCAATGTTCATCTCGGGTGCAATAATACCTGTAAGCGTGGGTAGCATCCCGCTAACTGCGCTTGACACTGAGGTGGCTTCTGGAAAACTTGAGACTAGTTGAGGTTGGGCATCATGGCACCGACTATTCGAAAAGAAAGCGGGAAAAAGTAAAGATGGCGACAGCGTGCTCAACGTCCGAATGCAGATCAGGAAGTGACAGCGAAGATGCAGCTTCCAAGCCGTTGGCGTCGTTGACCGCAACGGGCTAGTGCATCGGACCCACCTCGGTTACCCGTTTCCCCCTATCCGACCGCTTGGGGCCGCTGTCTTTCGACTTCGCTAATATTCCTCCCGTCCAACTAACGACACATCATCAACGTCACCTTGAATGCCGGCACTTCAACTCCTTTCAATTGTAGCGATGCGGCAGTTTTGCTGATCCTCAAGGCCTCGGCCCCCTTGGACTTTCCGACAGAAGATTTTGTCGCCCAAATGTGACGTGGAACAATAGCGCCAATGTGCAAACAAGCTCAACCAGAACAAACTGTGGAGGTTTCTGAGCTGCAAGATCGCCACCAAAGAGCAGCACATCTTCACAATTTCGTACATCAATGTCACTATCCCCTTCCAAGTCAATTTTTCAAGTGCAAAGGGAAACAGGTGGCGTCTGCAACCACCCACGATCACGTGGACAAACGTCTACTTCAGTAAGAGGTCACACCAACACTCAAATCATGGTTCGCCATAGCACAATGTCGCGACGAACGCATCTTCTTCCAACAAGCAGCCACCAAACTTTGTAGCAGTCCTTTCGCATCAGCCAACAGTCATCTCCGCAGTTCTTAATTTCCCGGCCTATGGATTCACCATATCAAGTTTGAAGCTGCTCGCACGAACAAAGACGATATCTGCACCCGACTTCGCGGCGCAACTTGACATGTAGGCGCTACCAAACGCTTGTTCTCCCGTCATGCCCGCACTCCTGGATCAATCGAGCCGAGCATTCATGAGCTTCTTTGATCCTTCGGAATCCTATTCTCGGGTTCTTTATTTGAAAACCCAGCACGCCTGTGAAGTTGCTGTCATCAATACGCGAAGATGGCTGGAATAGCCGAATTGAACGCGTGGCCATTTCACAATACCAGGCTGATCTTCGCGACATCTCATCGACCTATTCAGCTGCATCCTATGACTCAGAGATTCTCAATGCTCGCATCCATCCAATGTGCAACTGGTGAGCACTGCTGTACCTTTCGTCTGGTCTAATACGGAAGTCAATCCTTTCGCCAAGCTGTGCCTGGATCGAAAGCGAGTGATTCTGCGCTCGATCTCGCTGAACTGCAAGGGCCATTGCCGCATTCGTCTTCTTCGTCCAATACTACTAATTGTTGGGCTTTGCTGCGCAGCTAGAGCACTGACATCACTAAGTCAAACGACATCAATGACGGCGGGGGGTCGAGTTAGTAACTTTGCTGCTTAAACTCACAGGCGCCGGTTCACTAGACCGCGTATCCTAGCCGGGCAACGGCAGTCTCGGCGGTTTGGCTGTGGAATTTCAATGAGGTCACTACGCGCCGTTATGCTACTAGTAACTATTCCCCTTCGCGATGCATCCCTCCTTGGGAATGGCCTAGCAGATCTTGAGAAGAGTTGTGGAAGGATGAAGTTGCAATGACCTCGATTATCGCGTTGTTGCAATGAATTCCTCTCACCGACTATCGGGAGGGTCCAAGACGAGGAATACGGTCCAATACGGCGGCACAACAGCACTGCCGCACCGGCGGATGACCCCGCTCGACTAGGTTTATCAACCCGCATCGTCTGCTGGGGTCACCGCTGCTGAGACCCCTATGCGAGACGATGGGGTTGACGTACATACACTACTGCACAGGCGGCCCATAATTCAGCTGTTGATTCTGGTCCCGCCCCATCGAGGTACTGTAGTACATCTCGCGTGCGTGTCTGTCAGTCTGCACTGCATCTTTGTTAGCCGCACGGGGCTGGAAAAACGAAATTTCAACCATAGTGGACTTGAGGTTGGATTGCTAAGGATAAAGAGGGGCGAGGGGCAAGCAGGGCTCCCCAATTCGGACACTCTTGCGAACCTACCCACAATCCGTCCTCCCGAGTCCCCCGGCTCGTTGGCTTTGAGGCTCTATCGACGAATCCCACGAACTGCTCTGTCATCCGCACATCTGGCCGCTGACGATTCTGCTAAGGACTGGGTCCCCTGCACTGAACAGGTGAATGGCCCATGCATGGCCCGCTTAGCCTCATCACGCCCACCTGAGCGCGGTTTCGCTGTCTGGGGTATCCATCACGACAATGGGACGATTGCTGGAGGCATCGCGCCTCCTCGGACCTGAAATAAGAGAGAACTCGGGGAGATATGGGGTTGGCTACTTCGGCAAGCATGGTCCACTGGGGTATCAGCAAACTTCGTTGACATATTAAAGACATGACCCAATCTTCGTTGATACTGTTGTGTGGTTACGGCACTCTCTTCAATCTCAGGGACTTATAGCTTTGAGGCCAACTCGCTGCCGCTGCGGGTTTCTCGGTCCCACCACGTCGACCCTAGGTCTTTGGCCTCTGTCAACTCGGTCGAGTCGGAATATCCACCATGAGAGCTCAAAGCATCATCAGCAATGTCCTGAGCGTCGTGGCCGTCGCCTCCAGTCTCGTTGCCGCCAGCCCCATTGTCGCCAGCCCCATTGTCGCCAGATGGGCTGTCGGAAAGGTCGTGGAAACTTCTAGTGGACGGGTTCAAGGACACGCCGCGACCGGTGCAGACAAGGTGAGAATCGTTGCGACTGCGCTTTCTAGCAAAGTACTAACTAACATGGTTAGGTATCCGAGTACCTGGGTATTCCGTATGCAGAGCCGCCCGTCGGCAGCCTTCGCTTTCAGCCTCCAGTCAAGTATACCGGCACCGCGACAATCAATGGCTCCGCATTTGTACGTAAAGCCATTAAACACCAAGATCGTTTAAGTGCCGAGCACTTCTCGGAAACAATTTCCTCGGTGTCTGTTCTCAACCAGAGACTAACGAAGCTTTGACCAGGGTCATCAATGCATGCAGCCGGTGGGCAGCAGCACCAGCCTTGACGCCATTAAGAAGCTCGGCGTTCCTGCATCAGCGGCTGCCGTCCTCGCCGCACTCGCCGACACCGGCTCTCAAAGCGAAGACTGCCTAACTCTGAACGTGTGGACTAAGCCACAGACTGGCGATGCCAAGAAGGCTGTGTTGGTTTGGATTCACGGCGGCGCATTTTCAACGGGTAATTACAATTACGCCTTCGTCTGATATTTCGGCATTCTTGTGGTGTACTGACTCGAGCCCAGGAAGTTCCCGCACCGCCGCCTACAACGGAAAGTTCATAGCGGACCTAAACGACGTGGTGGTGGTGTCCATTAAGTAAGTTAAGTTTCCAGCGGGGTTTGGGGTTGAAAACACTAGAAGTCTAACACAGATTAACCTGAAAGCTACCGCCTCAATGTCTTCGGTTTTCCAGGAAATCCCGTCACCGCCCCTAACCTAGGTCTCCTCGATGTTCGGTTGGCCCTGCAATGGGTTCGCGACAACGTCGCAAAGTTTGGAGGCGATACTGAGCGTATCACCATCTTCGGTCAATCAGCCGGCGGTTCTATGGTTGACTATTACTCCTACGCCTACGCATCCGACCCCATCGCCAATGGCTTCATTCAGATGAGTGGTGTTGCGGGCGGCTTTGGAACATTCACCAACGCGACTGTGAACAATAAGTGGTTCAACATCACCAACAATGTTGGTTGTGGGGGCAACACGACCGATCCCAAGGCTGTGACGGAGTGCATGCTGAACAAGACCGCGGAGGAAATCATTTCCAACGGATTGTCGGCTCAAGACGCCAGGCTCGGTTCAGCAAAGGGGCTGTCCTTTGCGCCAACCGTCGACAATGCTCTGGTTTACGAGGACTACAGCGGGCGCACGTCTGCTGACGGGGGTTATCTGATTGGCAACTTGGAGAACGAGGCCGGCCTGTTCAAGCTTGGATACCCTGACACCAACGAAACCTATTGGCTTGGATTTAACAATGAGGCTTTCACCTGCCCGGCCGGAAGAAGAGCGGCACGAGCCGTAACCGCCGGCCACCCGACGTGGAGGTACCGTTACTTCGGCGACTTCCCCAATATGGTTATCACCACTACGCCTCCCAGCGGAGCCTGGCATGCAGCTGAGGTTCGTTCACGCTTGCTTTTTTCCCCAGCCCGCTTTTGATGTGAGACGCTCCAGCTGACGTCGCTTAGCTCCCGGTTCTGTTCAATACTGTTCCACAGGAGGCAATCAACAGCACAGCTGAGGAGGTGGCCGTTGGCAAGTATCTCCGCGGCGCTTGGACTGCTTTCGCCAAGAACACCAAGACAGGTCTCAGCGACTATGACTGGCATGGTCCTTGGCCGGCTTACAAGCTTGATGATGAGAAGACGATGAACCGCATTGCTTTTCAGAACGGAACGGGAAGCAATCTCGTCGCGGGTGGTTCTTACGACGGGCTGTGCGCGCGTCTCGGCCTTGCTGTCAATTGAAGAAGTCGATGATGGCCGGCAAAGCTCTTTGCACAAATACATAGATAACCTATCTCTCATATAATCAGATAATTAGACGCACAACTAGAGCATTCCTGACGTGCGTTCGCTTCTTGCCTTCTTCTTCTGCCCTATCATCGCATGTCGTGCTCTCAACTCTGGAGGTGAGCTCCAGAATTCCGAGGCTCCTAACCGCGACAGCCTCTCTAACAAAGTTTTGCTCGCTTGCTCTTGGAAGAGAAAAGATGGATTTCTTCCCGACTCCCCGGTAACTCATTCTCTTGTTCGCTCTCGGTTGTTTCAAATACTCGAACGATTCCTTCGAATTGCCATCGTCAGCCATCAGGGGAAGGGTTCCCACGTGCAGGAACGGAGCGAGGACCCTGAAGAGGCAGGTGAACAGAGACGTTAATTAGTGGAATTGAGCGCTGGGAAGGTACGTACAAAGCCCTGAATTTGGTTGGAGACCTCAGGACCGAAGGCCAGAAGGTTGGCAGTGCACGCTACAAACTCTAATGGGACCTTTCTTCACGGCGTCTTCTCCTTTTCTCCCCTTCTCCGGACCATTATTCTCAGTATACAAACACCAAAGGAGACTCGAACACGCAATGTGCTTTACAATTCGATGGTTCTCACGAGAGCTGCCATGTCATTCTCAACCTCACAACCGGGTACTCTTCCCAGCCTGCTTCAGCTGCTGCAGTAGTGAGTCGACCTGCTGCGTCTTCTCCCGCAGGCGGTCTGGTCTGTTGCTGCCGTTAGCCACGACTGTCAACGTCTCTGTCACGTTAGACTCCTTGCTTGACAAGTACTCCGTCAGCATAACGGAGTCCGGCACCGGTACCGACTGTCTGCGAGAGGATTAGCACCCGCATCAACCCCCGCGCATGCCATCATTGACGGATCACCCCTCTCGGCCTCCTCTTCTCGAGACGTGGCAGTCTGTGGTCCATACCTTTCACCGGAAACCGCCATCGATGGAACCTCTGATTCGATAGCCATTGGGTCAATCGCAACTCCCGGCGATATCCGATTGATGGCGTCTTATTTGGACTTCGCCCGATTAAGCACCGTTCTTGCGTTTGTGTCACGAGACCTGGCTACCGTCAGACTCAGTTGAGGTTATCCGGTTGGACGAAGAAGTGTACTTACGACATGTGTCGAGCACGCTTTTACGGTGCAAGTGTCTCCAATTGGGTCAAAGTTGGCATCAAGTGAAGGCCTTTTCCCTCGAGAACGGTGTTCCTGCACCCAAGGGCGATGCTTCATATAAGTCATCGGCTTCACCTTCAGCGAGAGTGTTCCGAACAACGCGCAAACGAGTAGTTCTTGACGCGTAAAGCACCTCCGCGAGCTGCCATGCGACGGAGCATGCACGACATTGCGCGCTCCACCGTTTTGCAGCATGACGGACAGCTGCCGTCCCCAGATCGGATCTTTATTCCCCTCCCCGACGAATCCGGGGCGTCCAATGGGCTTATCGTCACCTGATTTTGGTCCGGTTATTGGATCAAATAATGAGGCGGGCTGTTTGAGACAGTGCTCCCCTCCCTTGGTGGACGCTCTCAAAGGAGTTGTTCGCAAATGCGTGCGCAATATCTGGAACGGCTGAGGAGGATGCGGCGTTCGCGGTCAGCCCGGGCAAGATCTGAGTGGTACAAGAAGCAGGCTGTATGCCTCGCTTCCTGGGATTTGTTCCACTCAGCACCAACGCAGATATATCAACTTCGCATTTGAGTGGCCTTCTTACTGACTCTAAGCATAGTTCAAACCCTTTCTCTATCCTAAGCAGCACTTTCCTATCAAGAAGAGCACCAACATGTCCCAAAAGCATCTCTAGCGTGCACTCGCGAAGAAGAATGCTAACGCTCAAAGCCTCCCATCCCTCCGCTTGGTCCAGATCTACTTATCTCCCAAAACCCCGAAAGCCCATCTCCTACCTCGACCCCATAGAATCTACCATCTTAAAAATTCGGTTGGCTCCTTACATCAGCCGTCTGGGCAACCGTTCATCGGACATGCCTGAGAAACTCGAAGAAGACTCCTCCCCTAAGTCGTTCAAGTCCTCCAACACTCGAGCTAGTTCGAATCTTGCAGTGAGACAATCAACAGTAAGTACGGCTGTGTCCAGAGGTCGGCATATGTACTCATGGGTATAGGGAACCCACAACAGCGAATCCACACGTCCTCAGACCGAATACGACAGGGGAGGTAGTGAGGCTTCTGGAGCCAGACCCAGGTTCGTCGATCACGTCCCGTCGTCCCGGCGTGATTGAGCTAATGTGTGACCCAAAGACGAAATCAACCATCATCCGGTCGATCCCGTGCAGTTGGGCGACTTCGGAGTCCGGCCGACGCCTCCGACTCGGCGATTGGCCGCAACGGATCCAGCCCCGAACCTCCGTCGTACATTGACAACTACTTAGCCTACCGCAAGAAGGCGTTCATCAAAGTCTTTATGGCGAAGGTATGCGAGTGGCTTGACGAACACGTCTGTCCTGGCGAAGAAGCGTTCGACCAAGACGGTGGGTACCCTGGCAGCTCTTCGTCCACAGGCTCGAGAGGGGTGAAGAGAGCAGCCAGCTCCGGCAAGCTAAATCCTGGGCAAAAGAGACAGAACAGAGGAGACGATCAGGAGGAAGATAAACAGACAGACAGGGACGACAACCATGATCCGAACCGCAATGAGAAGCGTGCCAAAAAAGATGCAGACGATAATCGCCCAAGGTTCGCTTGCCCTTACTACAAACGCGACCCCATCAAATACAAGCATCATCGGAGCTGCTTTGGTCCTGGCTGGCCAGAGATCCACCGGTTGAAGTAAGTTCATATAATCCCGTTCCCAGGCACGGGAAACTGACGTAAGGAAGGGAGCACCTCCACCGTCGCCACCGACTTTATGCATGTAAAAGATGCTTCGAAACTTTCGGAAGCGAAAAGGCGATGGATGACCACTCCAGGGCTGACGTCGTCTGCCCTGTCCGTGACAAGAAGTCTCACAAGGTGGATCCGAGTGCAGGAATGGACCAAGAGACGGCGAAGCGCCTTAGGGGACGCAAGCAACTAGGCAAGCAGGACGACATGGCGAAGTGGTACGACATCTATACTACCCTGTTCCCAGGGGAACTTGATGTGAAGAAGCTGCCAAGTCCCTGTAAGTTTTCTCCTAGCCAAACACCTTTAGTAAAAGCTTGCGAAAGCACCCAGGGTTTGACCTCGGATTAGGGTACGACGACCCGGCAAGTATCAATAGACGATCTGGCCCCGAAGCCGACATGGACGAGCTGAAGCGCAACTACGAGGCGTTCTTGCGACGTGAAATGCCCCACATGATCCAGCGGGAGCTGGAGAAGGACATTGAGCGTTGTTTTGAGGACCTCGGCACGGGGCTGATGGACAGGCTCACGGTCTGGATCCAGAACAGCTCCGTGAGATGCGCTAATATCTTTGAGAACATCCCGTCTCCTTCGCAGGCTGCGGCTCTGGAGGATCCGGAAACGGCTCCGAGGCGCACCTCGACGGCCGGATCGCCGGCTCGTGCCACCGAGAACAGCCTCGGCGGCCTTATGGAAGCATGGCCATACGGATTTCCGGAGTTCGATTTCAGTAGTGCTGCAAACTTCAGCTTCGACCAGATGAACGCACCATCGGATTTCTTTCCGTCATACGACCAGTGCCACACCGACTCTGACTCGGCTTATGACACCGGCAGCTTTGGTGGGCGGTCTGAAGCCCCGCGATGATGGGTGTAACTACCCGTCCCCTCATATACGTACTCTCGTACGAGTACTCATTCATGGAATGTCGCTCCTTTTTTTGATATTCGACCATCGACTTCGAGTTCATTGGGCAGGTTGTTACACAGCAACCTTTTCACAAGAATCAACTCACCCGTCACTCATTTGCAACACATTTCTTTTGTGTGTACACGCTTGTACTTCTTCTCAGGCAAATTAGTATCATAGCTTTGAGATGTGATGTATGGTTCGAATCGACGGGAAGCACACAAAGTTGAGAATAACGGAACCTAATCCCTATCAGTTAAATTTCACTTTTGTCAGTTCTGCCTTGTATGTCGAGTATGCTATATCATAATCGCATCCCTGTTCATTTGTTTGCCTCAACGTCTAGTTGCACGAACGGTTCGAAAGACTTGCATCTGCGAGCCTGTGGCTGTGCTCATCGTCCGCCTGTACGAAGTACGCCCTTGATGAGTCACGAGTGCCTCGCCCAAGACGACGCAGCCTTCAACGGCCGTCTGACCTCACTTTTTTTTGGGCAACCATACGGCACCTTACATCACTCATTACTGGGGACCGCCTCACCTGGCCGCCAGAGTTCCCAATGACTCTCGCGCTTGGCTTCCTTGACTCTCAAGACACGGAGCATAAACTTACTTCGGGCAGAGTTTCGACTTTCCACCCTTTTCACCGTCATCACGTCCGCCGCCTACACGTTCGGGAAGCCTGGGCGACATTCTCACCCTGTGCCAGATCGGAATGGCGTTGGGGGAAGGGTGTCAGCCGTAGCCGAGGGAGTGGCAGTGGCATACCGGTCATTGTCGTTCTCCAAGAGCGCGAGCACACAGGATGGCTATCAGAACCTCGACGCCATCATCAAGCCAGGTTTTCGATACTCGTGCCGACGATATGCGGGAGGCCTTGACTCACTTTCGCTCGCGATACGAGAAAGTCCTCGGCGATGATCACGGCAGTAAACCAAGCAATATCCTCTGGACCGGACTGAAGAAGGTCGAGTTCCGGCTGAGAGAATCCGAGAGACGTGAAACCCTTCAGGAACATCTCGCTGCCGGCACCGCTCAGCTTACGTTTCTTGTAATTCTGCATGCTCGGTATGAGACGGCTGTTAGACCCGTCTCAAGACGACGATCGAATGGATTCAGCTAATAGCGTCTGTCTGCCTTGTGCCCATTAGAAAAGCAGCCAGGATTGGCGATGCTACTACAAATGGCGGAAGGGATGTGACAGGTCTCCAATCTTCCGATGAAAACGATCGAACGACTTGGAGCATCAACTTTTGATGCAGAGGGAGCAAACACAAGGCTTGATGGTTGAGCTCTGCGCTGTCGGGGACCGTCTCTTGAAGGTTCAAGAGGCAAACAGCAGCGGACTAACGTCTACCCTAAGCAGCTACGCCTAAAGTCTGAAGGAACTTGACTTGTGGGTTGCTGAGCTGTTCTTGCTGCTCACTGAGAACTGCCAAGGTCAAACCTGTCAAAGGTACTTGGCTGGACTTGACCCGGCTTTTGGAAAGCCGATCATATTCGAGTATGCTTTGGGCCAATTGACGGCGATCCCACTGAGCTGAATTCGTTCGTGGAAAGTAAGCGTTCCATCATTCTTTGAAATACGAAAACTTAGTTACCTTTTTTTCCTTTACGACCAATCTTTCGATGGACTTCGGCACTTTGAAACAAATATGCAGCATCTGTTTGAGGAGCGGAAGGGTCATGAGAAGGCTTCAAATTGAGAGTATGGCCTAGAGGAAGACGAAGATGCGCATGATCTTCAGCATGACCGAAGTGTAGAGCAGTGCAGAAGGGTCCCTCTGCCTGGCTATGGCTCGAGAGAGGATTGAGAATTCGGCACTTACGTTCAGTGGTGAGTATTCGTCGTAAACCCTAGGGTCGGGTGTTTAATCTGATACGACGATCACAGCTCGATGCCTGCATGTGGCAAATGATTCAAGAGGACCAAGATGTTGAATGTGACAGAGGGCAGAACGAACACTGAAAGCCAAGCGCGGGAGACGATGGCCGATAGTCAATCCTCGAACACCCGTCCCTCAGAAACGCCGGCAGACTTCAATCGGGCGCGTATTGAGTTCATAGAGATGAGACTTGCGTACACTGGCAGTTCTCGTTTCCAGAAATTGAACGGACGCCACAGGGCTACCATTGGGGGGGCGGGAAGACGCTCAATAGGATTCCCGGAGTGGATTGTGAACTTGGGATGCTTCCCCACTGGATAACGTTGCCTGACGACGAATTCCGGGACTTCAGTTACCTCCAGACCACCCCAAGATCACGGATAGATATTATGACCAGAACCATACAGTCTCTCAGTACGAGTAATGGCATTAAAGTTATTATAAGAAAAGTGTTATAGTAGAAGCTATTTGCTAGTATGGTTTCTAGTACTAGAAGCTGAGGGGCAATATTTATGGTCAATTTGTTTATGTTACAATAATGCTACTCGGCTAACTTTGGGAATAATCGCATATTAAATAGCAACCATTATCCATCTTTCGACCAGGAGCTTGTCTACTTAGGTGTTATTGATTTTGGTGACTCCTCAGCTTTTCTTTATTTCAACTACATTCCATTCTTTTCTTGCTATTCCTGATGATACTGAGACAACCTTAGTGTGAGTGAATACTTTCGACTATGTACGCGCCTAGACGTAGAAGGTCATGGTATTTGTCAACTTCGGGAGAATTTGGGTTCCATTCTTGCGAGCCTGCCAGTGAAATCAGGCAATTCAGGTCGCCGTCTAGAATCACGCTGTCAGCCAGATGTAACAAGTCGAAAGCGATTGTGGTTTCCTACTCATTCAAAATGTTGTCCGGCCTTATAAGTCCCTTCCGTAAACCTACCGCGACATCGCTCCCAATCTCCCTGGGACAGAGGGCGAGACACATGAACCACATTGGCACATGGAAGCGATGGTTAGGCAATGTCATTGCGAGACGGACTGTCCGTGAAACATCCCCTTCTTTCATCTGCCTCGATGCTGGTCCAAGTTCCGCCCGTAAAATGAGCAGAGCTCCACACCAGGTCGCGGGTAGATCGCGGTACCAAATGGAAGGATACAGTCCGACAAGACCAGCCTCATGAAGCTTCTTCATAGGGATTTGGGTACGTAATTCTGGTTGGAGAGAGGCAGTCTTCCTTGCGAGAGATGCTCGCCAAAATAAGCGGTGCCGTTCCTCCATTTGTGCAGAATCTTAAGCCCCATCTCCATCGGCGGGGGCAGCACCGAATAACTCTCAAAAGCCTTGATGGCCAAGTGGTCACGGATGAACGCGCCCCTCGGGAATTGAGTCGTATCTACCACCAGCAGCGACGAGTCGTCGAGACGTTCCCCGAGATAATGCCGGTAGACGGCGTGGTGTAACGCGAAAAGGAGGGAACTTGTCCAAGAAACGAGGTTGGAGTCGAACTTGAGCATGCATAGAAGGTGATCTTCGAGCTTCTGTGCAATGAGGCTCGAAGAGAAGCTTTCGGAATAGGTGAATAGATATTTATTCCTGTCTTTGTCATTGTTGAGCCAAGCTCGCCACTAAACTTCGGTAATGGTGGTCGAGCCGGCGCTCTGTGGACTAGTGATACTGAAAAGGAAGCGAGGAATATTGTCGATGCATGATTTTAGTTCATCGCACTGAGGGAACACATGAGGGGGAATCTTCTCTGGCTCGAAAAGAATAGGCCCGGAGACACTTGCCATCTTGTTGTACTCAGGTTATACAGCTTCGATTGGCAGGGGCAGGGTATTGAAGTTCAAGCACGAGGGGCTTTTGGTTGTGTAAGGTTCGGATCAACCGGCAAATCGCCGGTGGTATGCCCAAGGTTTAGCTTTGGAACGTGACAAATGCTGAGTTGGGACGAACTTACTGCTCTTGACAAGAGAGACTAACGAAAGGCGTCAAATCTAATTTAGGTGAATAGCGGTCGGACTTTTCGGCCACCGTTTGATCCGACGACCTTTAGATATTCTTGGTTAGAGAACCAACCCAAGGTTACTACTATAGTACTACGTTGCGACCTTGACGCACGACCGACCTCAAAAGCCGAAGGAATTTATTATCTTTGAGGCATCTGACAGTGCATTTGTGATAGTAATTCCGACGTACGACGCTCGCTTCAAAGTTGATGGGATACTGAATGGCGGGAACAAAGGACTTTTGCAGTTGTGATAGCTTACACTCGATTCAACTTCTCTACGGATTGTCTTTTTCAACGACTCCGCTACCTTTCGTCTAGCGCGTATCCGTGTGTCTACCGGTGTGGTTCTGACAATGGAATGAGGTGAGCGATTCTGTCTAGACGCCGAAAGTTTTCGCTTCATGGCAATCTCTTGGATTTCATTTATCTAAAACGAGTAATTTTAGTATTGATGGCTTCCTAGCTCTTCGGACTGTCGGGTGGTGATCTGTTGAGAAATAGCGGACACTAAGACCAACTGTGAGGTTCAGGACCCTTATGTTTAGGTTCCTTACTTCGGATTGACGGCAACGTTGCTCACATCTACGAACTCACGTACAAGACATGAAATTCATAGCCCCGCAGTCAGTTGGCCGACGGCCGGTCCCCAGCAGTCAACGCTAGCTAGCGGAAGGGTGAGTGATCCGTCATGTCTCGGTCGTTTGTAGGTAAGCTCATCCATACTTCACACTCCGAAAGCCCTTATATCTAGCCTCCGAGAGCTTCTTCAGCTGCAGTGATCAGCAGTGAAGTGGACGAGGCACTTCGCGAAAGTCGAGGCTTCTAGAAGGAGATCCCCGACCCCTGTTCGAGAGAGAGGCGATAAATGTATCAAATATGAACAATGTGCGCATGACAAAACGTGGAGCTCAACAAGCTTATACGGACGATCAAACCACACGCGGATCAGCCTCGACCGGGTATACGAGTTATCTTATGAGAATCCCCGCGGATCAATTCTTTTGTCGACGTTCGACTACGGTAAGGGGGTGTGGTGGTTTCCATCGACTTCTTCACCTGTAGTGGCGGTCAGAGCGACTTTCAACGGCATCGCTCTACCCGATCGGGCCTTGTGAGAGTTCCGTCTCCATCAGTCTAATGGCAATTGTGACGCAGGTTGCCGACATCATCGCACTGAAACAGCAGATGATCCGTACCATGTTTTCGTTATCGCTTTCTCGGTGAGGTCGGGTAATCCAGACCGAAAGGGATCCGCAAAACACCAATGTCCCTTGGGTAGTGAGTGAGACACCCGTCTGGACGCAAATTTCCCAAACTTGACGAATGACAGGTTCGTACAGAGGGAACCGTTAAACGTCAACCATGGAACGGCGAATCCCACGCAACGTCAAGTTTTGAAAACTTCTTGTCCGTCGAGATGAAAACAGCCCGAGCGGAGATTTCTCATGACATGGCCACTCCTGTCACAGATCTACAGGTCCCAACCCTGAACGCCAGGACAGGGGTACATGTCACTTATTTGACATGTTGCGTCACACTAGGTAGTTGAGTTGATCGACTCCGGGCGTTGTTTCAACATGTGCTCAGCCTCAATTGGGTGACTGCAAATGGGGAAGACTTGTTGGGGGGGCTCACAATGTCGGTAGCAGCCAACTTGCGCGACGTGGTGAAGAGTGATTCCAGTAACGAATGGTCTGGAAGATTAACTATGTACTGATTGGAAGATATTGATGCCCAAACACACAATATCGCTGCCAAAACAACGCGTGATAATGTACAGGGCTTTTTGTTTCGCTAAACGTGATGGACCCCTTTGCCTACCGAGTGACCTCCCCTTCCTTCCCTTCCCAACCATGAACTCCATCCAACTCCGGCGTTCTCATATCCGGATGAGTTTCGTTTTTCCCTAACAGATTCGCCGACAAATGCGACCGTATGGTGGTCCCGACGATCCGTCGGGTGAGACAAGTGAGCAACAAAAGGGAGAATTGGCTTGCAGAGCCCAAGTCGAGGGTGTTTGTTGATTGGCCCCTGAACCAAGTTCGCTATGAGGCGAACTGACGTGATCCCTTTCTGTCGGTCGGAGGAAGGGGTGTGTGTAAGGTAGCGTAGCGGGTTTAATGTCTAGGTGGTAATGACGGTGGAGGTTCTTTCGTTGCACACACAGTTCTCTCAATCGAAGCGTCGTCCTCTGCTGTGAGGAGTTGTCGAGTTCATTTCCGTCATTGGATGGGTGAAGTGGCACTCGATGCCGTCTTTTGAAGTTCTTCGTCTTTTGTCGTCCAGTTCCTAACCATTGCTAAGGAAACCTGCGAGGCGGGGGTGGCGAAAGCCCTTGCGCGGGCGCTGCTTCGATATCGACGTCCAAGTGAGAAACAGCGGAGCGCGGTCCGTTGTCCTCAAGATCTAAACTCTTTCCGGATTGCGAGCCGTTGGTCAGATCGGGCCCTTCGCTGCCGGATAATGGCCACATGTCGGGTAATGGGGCGGTCGGGGGTCGGGGCTTGAAGTCGGTATCCGAGGGCGAGGACGAGGATATGCTGGCGGGGTCCTTCCAATTCCATGATTCGGCGGGCTCTTCGGGGATCTCGCGGAGGGCGATGCGTTCGTTGCCCTGCTTGTCGAGGCCGGCGGACAGGGGGCCGTTGCCGCCGTGAATGGTGGCGGAGATACGCTTGCCGCTGCTCATCTTGCTTCCGAAGGTCGTACTGCGGCCGTCGGCGGTGGACTCGAGCTTCTTGGAGGTGAGAGAGGTGTGGATCTCGCGGAGGATCGGGCGCAAGATCGGGATGCATTGGACGATAATTGTGCCGGTGATTTCAGACGAGTACCTACGCAGGGTCAGTACGTCTACGTGCATCATGGGTACTGCTACTACTGCTCCATCTCGCCAAATTTACTCACCAAACTTGGGACATGCCATTTCGGTCTGGAGAAGTTTCGTTAGTCACAGAGATGGGATCACGGCACCGATAATGGGGCAACGTACAGATGTACCACGCGTCACGCTCGTTGCCCTCGTCTTTCCAGCTCACTCTGATGGCTGCCACAATGGCGACGCTGCGCAAATGTCAGATGGTGAGATGAGCGCACTGGATGGATGGATGGATCGATACTCACATCATTCCCAGACTCATCGTGATGCAGAGGCCAACCTTCTCGGCGCGCCTCATCTCAAGTGAGCGGGTGATCAGCCATGGGAAACTAGCAAACACGAAATCCATGATGATGTTGTAAACTAGGTAGGTAAACCACATTGTCAGTCCAACGTCTTGAATCAAGACCGGCAATCATCAGTCGGAAACTCACCATTTCCACCTTCTTTAAAGTCGGCGCGGAACTGCTTCTCGAGGCACAAATCCAGGCGCCAATCAACGTCGTAGCTCTTGCTACCGCAAACCTTGGCCCACTGGAAGACGACTTTGACGACCATGTACATGTTCATGGTGATGATGCAGAACCACAGGATCCATCGCTGCCACTGGTTGCTCATGCGCAGCAACGTAACTCCAAAAGCCGTCTTAGTCCATGCCTGTCCGATCAAGGTGCCGCATGACGAGATGTTGATCATGATGTGCATGCGGTCGTCCCATGATTGCGCCGAGTTTTCGAGCACATAGCCCGACGCGAATTCGTATACGATCAGAATGTTGTTTGCTAATAGAATCGACTAACGTCCAAGCCGGTCAGTTTGCTGAAAGAAAAAGAAAAAAAGCAAATAATAAGACGTCACGTCACTGAAGAAGTCGTAGTGTTTGCATCGATATGATGTGGCGCGAGACGGGACGGGACGGGACATGGCGGTGGACAGACAGAAAGAACTCACCCAGGATACCACAAGAATATAATCATCGTACCACAGCCCGTGCCTCCTCGTAACCTTACACCAGAGCCTCAAGGCCAAAAACACAGTCGCGCCGGCAAAAAGCGCCCACAATCCAACGTTCATGGGAACATTGGGGTCGATAAAGGTGTGGACTTCATCGTCGTCGGCTCTTGTCACGTAACTCATTGTCACATTCTGGGCCGGGCGCGAGCCGCGAACGAATGGGTCGGTGTTGTCGTCGAGTATCGGCGACTGCAGTAGTGTGGGAGATGATGGCCGGCAGTAGTAAGAGATATCGAAAGAATGAGCGGAAACAAAAAGGCGAACCAAAAGAATGCACAAGCGACCAGGCGCGGGAAACAGGGAAGTAGAAGGCAAAAAGGGTAATTGTAAATGAGTGACTAAATTGACTGCGGCTTGCAGGAACCTGGAAGAGAGATGAGGAGAAAGTGGGAGTGCGGCACAGCGGCAACATGCGAAGAAGAAGGGAAGGGAAACCTAGTTTGCCTACGAGCAGCAGGCCCAACACGCGCAAGGCAAAGACAGCAGACAGGCAGGGCAAGGCAAGCAGGCAAGCAGGCAAGCAGGCAAACAAGCAGACAAGCAAGCAGGGAAGCAAAGTAAGTAAGCAGATAGACAGACAGTTCCAACATGAGATTCTAGACTTGGCAAATATATGAAGTCGCCGGGGTCACAGACATTAGTTCTGCAGCCTGCTCCACCAACATACGCCAGCGCCATCTGGTGATTGGCCAAATGAGTGAGGTGTTTCCCGGTAATGTACAAGACGACGTGGTAAACGTACGAACGGTACGGGTGGTGCCAAGGACGCCATATGCAGTCACCTCGATGGGCTGAGCCACACCTCTTCTCATCCGACATCGTCTTCGGAGGGCAAGGCACCAGACGGGCAGGTCAATCCAATGATGATAGCTGATAGCCCTGCGCATGCGTACTGCGTACTGCGTATGCGCAGCCACCGGTGTTGGCAGCCAGAGATTGAGGCTTGTCCTACACGAAGTGACTGGAGGACTGGAGCGACGTGATGGTGGACGAGACGAAAAGAGGCGGTGGTACAACTCGGTGAAACCTGACTGTTACAGGGAGCGACCGATCGTCTTTCCATTTCCTCAATCCCTTCATGACTAGCAGGCGTACTGATTACCACTCGACCGAGTCAAGAGCTTTCTATCTGGGGAAGCAGACGGGCAGTGCAAAGCTCCAGAGTCTTGAGAGTGTTTCTGCCCACATCCACAACACCATACCAAAAGGCGATCACGAAAGCTCGCACGCAGTAAGGGTTGAACCGCGCTAACGGTAGGAATTGTTTGACTTGTGGTTTCAAGCGGAAGGCCTTGGCGTCACCATTTCTGGAGTCTTGGTCCGCCCAGCGATCCCATCACTCTCCGCTTTTACCTGGATTTTCTTCTAGGACTGTCGACTCATGTTGGGCGATATAGATGAGACATGCAATCCATGTCCCGGGGAGCGCAGACATATCCACCCACCTCCGTATCCCGGCAGATCGTTTTCTCTCGTGTCCACCGACCCGTACGGCTTCTAAAACTGAGTACAGAGTAACGGGGTTGGGCTCTGGAGTCTGGCGCGGGTTCGGTGGGTGCGTGACCAACCTTGCAGCGCCTGTACGGCTGGCTTCCGCCATGTGCACACGATCCAAACCCAGCTGCTGCTCCATCCCAGCCAGTGGCATTGCCTGGTTGGTGTGCCCAGAATGCACGTAAGTGCATCGTCAATCCGGGCATGGGATGGGATCGAGGAGGGGGGCGATAAAAGAGACTGGAGCGAGATAGCGTACATGTCGATGGACATGGTTGGAAGGGGGCTTTCATCATTCTCGCCGCGATTTCATTCCGGAGCGCCAGCAGCACTGTAGCAGTACTTCCAAGGGCTTCTTCTTCTCGTCTTCCTTCTTTCTAGCTTTAACCCCGGTATACTTAGGGGGCTGACTTATTCCTCCTATACGTGGTACAATTTTTCCTTTGCCACATCCCGGGCCTATACTCAATCCGTGCGGCCACGTGGAATAGTGCAAATGGCATCCAGCAGAGAGACGAACCCCTCAACGCGTTCATGTTCCAGACAGGGTTGGGAAAAAGTCAGTTAGTATTTAGTCGACTAATTAGTCTGACTAAATTAGTCAGACTAAATTCAGCTATTTTTTTGACTAGACTAAACTAGGTTAGTATTAGTCACTAGCCTAATTAGTCTTAGTCTAGTCTAGTTGACTAATTAGTCGACTAGTTAGTCAATATAGTATTATAATAATTCTTTAATATATTTAGATTTAATAAAATTTAATATTAAATAGTTATATATATTATATATTAATAAAGTTAGAATTCTTTTAAAAAATAAAGAGTTTT
>JAVHLV010000468.1:0-41904 GCA_036785495.1 Colletotrichum neosansevieriae
CTAACCCTAACCCTAACCCTAACCCTAACCCTAACCCTAACCCTAACCCTAACCCTAACCCTAACCCTAACCCTAACCCTAACCCTAACCCTAACCCTAACCCTAACCCTAACCCTAACCCTAACCCTTATAGGTAAGCTCTTATTTTATACTGCTCTCTCTATCTAGTCTCCTTTCTCTTTTATCTAGTTATACTCTAATTTCTTTTTTATCTAGCCCTTTTTTTTTCTCTGCTCTCTTTTTCTCTCTTTTTCTAGACTTTTTACTTATTTCTAGAGCTAGCTAAGTATACTCTAAGCTAGCCTTAATATATCTTAATAAATATATCTAAATAACTACTTATCTAGTACTTAATAATAGCTTAGTAACTGCTTAATAACTACTTAATAACTACTTAATAACTATCTAATAATTATCTAATAACTATCTAATAACTACCTAATAACTGCCTGATAACTCTAGATAGTAGAGTAGCCTATATATAATAACTCTAGGATAGGTAGCTTAGGTATAATAACTCTAGGTAGTAGGATAGCCTATATATAATAACTCTAGAGCAGGTAGCCTGGATATAATAATTCTAGGTAGTTAGATAGCCTATACCTAATAACTTAAAGTAGTAGAGTAGCCTATATATAATAACTCTAGGATAGATAGCTTAGATATAATAACTCTAGGTAGTAAAATAGCCTATATATAATAACTCTAAAATAGGTAGTCTAGGTATAATAACTCTAGGTAGTTAGATAGCTTATACCTAATAACTCTAAGTAGTAGGGTAGCCTATATATAATAATTCCAGGATAGATAGCCTAGATATAATAACTCTAGGTAGTTAGGTAGCCTATATCTAATAATTCTAGGTAGTTAGATAGTTTAGATATAATAACTCTAGGTAGTAGAGTAGCCTATATATAATAACTCTAGGTTAGATAGCCTATATCTAATAACTCTAAGTGGTTAGATAGCCTAGATATAATAACTTTAGATAGTAGAATAGCTTATATATAATAACTCCAGGTTAGGTAGCCTGCTTAGATAACTCTAGGTGGGTATAAATAACTCTAGATAGGTAGTAATAACTCTAGATATATATATATACCTAAATAACTACTATAATAATAGCTATAATACCTAGATATATATACTATATCTACCTAGATAACTCTAGGTAGGTAGTGATAACTCTAGGTAGCTAGTAATAACTCTAGGTAGCTAGTAATAACTCTAAGTAGCTAGTAATAACTCTAGGTGGGTAGTGATAACTCTAGGTAGGTGGGGGGGTAGCCTATATAGGGGTGCTAGCTAATAAGTATAGGTTCTAATAACTCTAGGTAGGGGGTAGAGGTAGAAGCCTATATATAATAATAGTAGGTGGGAGATAATAGAAATATTACTATATTAGAGCTAGAACTAGTATAGTATACTTATACTAACCTAAATTAGTATAAAGAGTTAATAACTAATAGAATATATAGAGCTATATCTTCTTAGCTATTAGAAATAATATAAGCTTAATAAAATAACTAGATATTTATACTATACTAAAAAATAAAAATATAAAGTTATTTAAATATAAAAGTTATATAAATAAAAGTGTCTATTTATAAATAATATATAGTATTAGCAAATAGTATATTAATAGATAATAAAAGATATAGAGTTTTTAAACTATTAAAACAGGTACTAATAATATTATAGTATATAATAGCTAGTATATATAGAGATTACTTATTACTTTAATAACTTCTAATATATTAGAACTAATATTTAGGCCTAAAAAGTAGTTATAGTAACTTTCAGACTAAGACTATAAGCCTAGATATACTAATAAAAAGGTTTATATAAATAAGAACTAACTTTTTAGTAGAGGGACTAACTTTTTGGTGTTATACCTTTTATAGGGTTTATGGACAGTCTATACTTAAAATTCCTAACTAATAGTAACCACTTTAGAGACTAGAACTAGTCTCTTAGGTTAGATTTCTAGTAGTTAGAGTAGCTTCCCGTTTTTATATTTATAAAACCTAGATCTATTATAGGTTTATCTTACCTACTTTTTTATTAAAGCTATTAGATAGTATTTATTTCTGTAATAGGCTTTATAGCTTAATATTAAAACTCTATAATATCTTAGCCTCTAAATAGCTTTCTATATTTATTAGTATTTTAGTCTAGGTATCTAGCCTATATATCTAGCTTCTAGTAGGAAAAGGGAGGCTTCCTGCTACTCCCTTTATTATTACTACTATAGCTATTAATATAAACTATTAGCTTTAGTAACCCTTAAACCTCTAAGAGCAGTAAGCCTCTCTCTAATCTAGGAGTAGTTAATAGTAATAAGGCTATATTATCCTACCTAAACTAGTAATAACTATATATATCTACTAGAGGTTTTAGTAGCTTTAGTATAACTTAGCTATTAGTACTGCTCTCTATAGCTTTATTAATATTACTAGTATTAGAATCTATAATAGTATATTCTAAGCTAGGAGGTAGTAACTTAGCAGTATAGCTGCTTAGTATTAATAATTTATTAGAGAGGCTTATAATAAGTGCCTTAATCTTATATTAGAGGTTTAAATATATAGTAGTATTATATAGCCTAGAGCAGTTAGCAGCTAGCTAGAATATATTAATATAAAATATCTATACTAGTACTAAGATCTGTTTCTAGTACTCTCTCTAGTAAGTTAGATAGGTAATATACTACTCTAAGTAGAGTATATAGCTATTTATATTAATTATATACCTTATAAAAAATAGGAGGCAGAACTAGAAGATAAAAGTAAACTAGTTAGTATAGGCTAGACTATTAATAAGTAATATATTATTATTAATAAGTATCTTAGTCTCTTCTATTATAGTAAACTCTCTAATATAGTTCTAGATAAAGTTAAGTATATACTACTATAGCTGCTATGCTACTACTATTATTAATATAATATAGCCCTTAATACTATAAGTATAATTAATCTTACTAAGTATATCTAATAGATACTCCTATAGTAATAGCTTATTTTAGGTTCTAGAGTTTATCTTATTAATAGTAATAGTACTATTCTAGTTAATCTAGGTAATAATATACTAGAGGATATAGATAGCAGTTTATATATTAGCCTTCTTAATATAGAGAAAGTGCTATATATTAGAAAACACTAACTTAAAAGAAGCTATAATAGTCTTATATATAGTACTATATTTAATATTATCTAGAAATATAAGCAGACCTTAGTTCTACTAGGTATAGTAGCTGCCCTTATTCTTAAAGAAGAAGGATTCCACTATATCTTATAGATAGCTAGTCTCTCTAAGACTAGCTGCTATCTAGAACTAATTAGCCTATTTAAGTTTACTGCCTCTATTAAGTAGTAATACCTTAATAATACTAAGCACTATATTTAGTATTAAAAACTAGTAGTTATTAACCTAGAGCTAGGCTATCTATTTAAATATTAAGATATTAAAGGTTTTAAGATCTAGTCTTATATAGCACTATCTTATTATTATATCTCACTACTCTTAGTAGTTCTATAGTATAACTAGCCTTTATATTAGGAAACCCTTTTTGCTACTAAGCTATAGTACCTCTATAAGCTTAAAATAACTATTTATATACTTATACTAGAGAGGCTTTTTAGTATTATAGCTAATTAAGGTAAGCTATATCTAGATCTAGCTATAGGTGTTAGCTTAGCTTAGATCTCTCTAGTTAACCTATAACTTTAGATTAAGATTAGATAGCAGGCAGTCTAGCTGCAGTTAGCCTTTCTATAATATCTACCTACCCCTAGACAGTATAGGTTAGTTACCTACCTTAGTTATAAAGCTTATATATCTACTATAGATTAGTATTCTCTTTTATCTAGTACTTTTAGTTTAGTGCTATCTTAGTAGCTTCTCTTACCCTTTACTTTTACTTCTTCTCTATTATTATCTATAGTATTATAGTAGTAATTGTTTCTTTCCTTTAGTATTTTAATAAGCTAGGTGGGTTAGTATAGGCTTTATATATAACTGCATTAAAGGGTCTGGACTATATAGGTGCTAGTATATATCTCTGCCTGCTAACTGGTTCCTTTTTGCTACTAGTGCATAGTGTGCAGATGCACCTAGATTAGTACTAGAACCGCTCCACCCTGGGATTTCTTACTAGTTTCCTTCCTGCATCTAGCTTTAAGGGTAACTACTACTAAACCACTCCTCCCCTCTCTTCTATTACCTATCTACCTTTCTATTAATAATATTATTATATATTATAATAGCTTCCCTACCTTTCTTTCTTTCTTACTATATTTACCTTACTTAGTATTAATTTACCTATTACTAGTATAGAGAATATAATATATCTCTTAGCTATAAAGTATATTCTCTCTAAATATATTATATAATATATTACTTTTTATAATACTATACCTATTTAGTATATTATATCTTACCTATTATACTTACTAGGCCTATTAATAACCTATTCTTTCTAGTATTATTCTAGTTATATTCTTACTCTTTATTCTTCCTCCCTTCTACTTCCTCTATAGCTTCCTTATCTTCTTAATATACTATTTACACTTATCTACTATATCTACTACTATATATATCTACCTCCTAATCCTTATTTAAAGTTAATTCTCAGAACACTTTAGTTTCTATATATACTGCTTTTATCTAAGTGCCTATTAATATAGTTATTTCTTATAATACTCTAGTTATATCTTTATAACTACTTAAGTTTCTAGTATAAGGATTTACCTAAGAAAGCCTTTTCTAGGCTAAGTGTATATATATATAGTAAATAGACTTATTAATAAAAGATAAAGATATATAATTTATAGTCTAACCTAGCTTAGCATACTAATATTTCTCAGGCGTTCTTTTTAATAAGTTCTACACCTAGCTATACCTAGAGGTATATCTCTATATTATACCTAGGGGTATATCTCTAGTTTATATCTAGGAGCTAATAAGATACTAATTACTTATATCTAAGAGTTAGCGGGTCTGGTAGGCGCTCTTAGCATACTGGAAGCAGTTATCTTTATAGTAAATAGTTAACTTTAATCCTAGCTTCTTAATAAGGTATTAGACAGTAATGCAGCAATAACGCATAAATAACTAATACTGCCCACTTAGATATTTCTAAGCTTATTAGACTAACCTGGATATCTTCTTCTATATTATATAACCTATCTATATATTATAAAGCTATCTCTTAGACCTTATCTAATATATTACTATAATAACTTCTTTTATATATAGCATATCTTTATTATAGGCTATTAGAATAGCTACTATTATTACTATGCTACTTATAGTATACCCCTTTATTACTAGGCTCTAGCCTAGCTAGCAAAATTTATACACAGATAGCCTTAATATTATCCATAATCTAGATAAATCTTAATTTAAGTAAGAAGTCTTACTTACTAGATATATTTCTCTATAACTAACTCTCTTTATAGAATTATTGCTGTCCACAGCCTAGGTGTATATCCTGATTACACTTAGAAGGGCAAAAAAGACTAGACTAAGGTTTACCTCCTCTAATATTTGCTCCCAGAGGCCTTTCTAATTATAAGAATTATTTCCTTTTCTTATAACTCTAACTAGTTAGTAGATATACTTAAGAAGACAGCATAGCAAATTAGCCACAAATTAGTAGAGAAACTCACTAAATATTAAGGCAAAGCATTATACCTCTCTATTATCTTTATTAAGCATAGCTTTAGCAGTATTATTATAAAATAGGTAAGGTTACTATTAATAATATACTGCTTTTTAACTAACATACTATAGGCCCTCTATGCTTTAGTTCTATCTTTATAAGTATTAGAGGATATATATAGTATTATCTTTCTTAGCACCCCCTATTAAGAGTTATTACTATTAACTACAGGAGCTCTTCTCAATAAGCTAACTAACTTCCTCAGCTCTAATATAACTTTGCTCCTTTTTTTATAAGGTAATTATAATCAGCTTATAGACCTAGAAAATTATTTTTGCTATATTCTTAATAATTAAAAGATTATATTATTTTATAAAAAAAAGTCTATATATTATCTAGGTCTTACTATTAGCTATATAAGTATAGCTATCTTCTTCTACTATATTTTCCTAATTTCTAAGCAGATTATTAATAGAGACTTAGCTAGAGGGTTTTTAAGAAACCTAGTTAGTATTAACATAAATTATACCAGGCTAAATAAGTTTAGCAGCTCTAAGGATCCTAGATTTTAAGTACTTAAGGCTATAATTAATAAATTCCAAGCTAAGCCCCTTATTAAGCAAGCAGATAACTTCCTACTTAAGGAGCACTATAATAGTAAAAAGCTTAAGATCAAGAGGCTATCAGGAAAGAAACTATTAATAAACTAATACTATATAAATCTCTCTACTATAGAGCAGGTCTAGAAAGAAAAACTATTATAAAATAAGCTAGAAGCTAAAGACTTAGAGTTAAAGTCCTCTCCTTTCTTACTTCTTATATAACTAAGGGCTGAGATATTAGCAGAGTATAGTTAAGTCCTATTAGAAGACCTTTTCAGTTAATATAGAGGATCTAATAAAATAGAAATCTCACCCAGGAGGGTCTTAATTTGCAGATACGCTAGAGTGGGTAAGACCACCCTATATAAGAAGATAGTATATAATTTTGTCCATAGCAGTATATAGTATAACTTATTTAACTATATACTCTGGGTGCCTTTAAGGAACTTAAAGGAGTAACCGGCTCCTAGGTATAACCTTAAGAGGTTCTTCTTTAATAAGTTCTTTTAGTATTAAGGAAATAACTTAGACAAGATATTTATTAAGGAAACTAGTAAGGCAATAAAGAATAACCAAACGTTATTTATCCTTAACAGTTAGAATAAAGTGGATTATATTATAACTACTAGCTCTAATATATCTAGTTTTCTGCTCAAACTACTCTATCAGCCTAATATTATTATTATATTACAGCCTTCTACTAGTGTTCCTATTCCAGATTAGCAGCTAATTAACCTAGAACTAGAAATAATTAGATTTAGCCTAACTTAAGTAGATAAGTATATCAAAAAAATACACATAAAAAAGAACACTAAGAAAGTAGATAAAATAAAGACTTTTCTTTAAAGCTATAAGCTTATCTAAATTCTTATTAGAATACTAATATAGCTATATGCTTTCTGCTACTGCTAAAATAATTTCAACAGCTCCTAAGAAAATATACCAGAGACTATAACTACGCTATACTAAGCTATTTAAATAAGTTTATAGAAGAAAAATATTATACAGCTTAAAAAAGAGCATAGGGGGAAAAGCATTTAAGCTAAGAACATAAAGAATACTAGTTAATAAAATATTAAATAATATATTAAGGATAAGATCAGTTTCCTTAAGCACCTTACTTTCTCTAGGTTAGTTACCAGCAAACTAGAGTTTAAGTTAGATTACTAAGATATAATTAATAAATATATAACCAGTAGTGGCTTAGATCTTATACTTAATAAAACACTACTATATCTCTTATTTCTATAAAGCTCAGACCTATTAGCTAAGCCTTTCCACCAGAGCTATCATTTCATCCACCTTATATTTCAAGAATATTTTACCGCTCAGCACTTTATATAACACTAGAATTGCTAACAATCTTTTAAAGAGTATCTATTCAGTCAGAAGAGTAATAGGGATATAACTCCTCTCAACTTTCTCAATAAGCATAAATATAACACATAGTATAATATTATATAGCATTTTGTTACTGGGTTATTAAATCAAGAGAAGAATATAAGCAATTTCTTTAAGGAAATCAAGAAAGAGCTAATTAATATACTAGAACCTACTCACTAGAGGCTAGTCATATACTATTTAAGTAAGGTGCTTAACTTACTATCTAAGATTTAAGCATAGAGAGAGGAAAGACTTTTATACTAGGTACTATTTAAGAGGGACTTTATAGGATTATTAACCTTTATAAGAGAATTAGAACTTCTAAAATAGATATTATATAGCACCTTAACTAGTTCTAGAGACTAACAGGCTGTCTTAGCTAGTTTATTAGCTTCTTAAAGGCAGTTATTAAATATAACTATAGCCGCTCTTATAGAACTCTTAAAGAACAAGGACTGGAAAGTATAATCCTCCACTACTAATACTCTATATAAGTAGTTAACGTTATTAAATATAACTATAGCTGCCCTTATAGAACTCTTTAAGAATAAGAACAGCAATATATAAGAGTCTGCTACTAAAGCTCTAGGTAACTAGTTAACATTATTAAATATAACTATAGCCGCCCTTATAGAACTCTTAAAGAATAAGGATAATATATAAAAATCCGCTACTAAAGCTCTAGGTAAGCTGTTAATATTATCAGATATAACTATAGCTGCTCTTATAGAACTCTTTAAGGATAAGAACTAGGAGATATAATCTTCTACTACTAAAGCTCTAAGCAAGCAGTTAATATTATTAGGTATAACTATAGCTACTCTTATAGAACTCTTAAAGGATAAGAACTAGAAAGTATAAAGATCTACTGCTAAAGCTCTAGAAAAGCAGTTAATATTATTAGATATAACTATAGCTGCCTTTATAAAACTATTAAAGAGTGAGGATATTAATATATAAAAACCTGCTACTAAAGCTCTAAGTAAGTAACTAATATTATTAGATATAACTATAGCTGCTCTTATAGAACTCTTTAAGAATAAGGATAGCTATATATAATCTTTTGCTATTAGAGCTCTAGGTAAGTAGTTAACGTTATTAGATATAACTATAGCTGCTCTTATAGAACTCTTAAAGGATAAGGATAGCTATAAATAATTTTCCGCTATTTAAGCTCTACGTAAGCAGTTAATATTATTAAGCATAACTATAGCTACTCTTATAAAACTCTTAAAGGATAAGAACTGGAAAGTATAAAGATCTGCTACTAAAGCTCTAGGTAACTAGTTAATATTATTAGGTATAACTATAGCCACTCTTATAGAACTCTTTAAGGATAAGTAGTAGAGAGTATAATATTCTACTACTTATACTCTAGGTAACTAGTTAATATTATTAGATATAACTATAGCTACCTTTATAGAACTCTTTAAGGATAAGGATAGTAATATATAAGAGTCTGCTGCTAAAGCCTTAGATAAGCAGTTAATATTATTAGATATAACTATTACTGCTATTATAGAACTCTCTAAGGATAAGAACTGGAATATATAAGGGTCTGCTGCTAGAGCTCTAGAGAAGCAGTTAACGTTATTAGAGAAGATACTTAATACACTAGGACTAACTCTTCAGTCTAAGAAATATACTTAGTTAGCAGTATATAAGTCTTATTATCCTTATAATATAGAGTTCTTTTATAAGAGCTTTCTATAGTATAGCTTTAAAGAGCATTTCAGTCTTTCTACTAATAGAGATATTTATATTATTAACCAGGCCTCTAGACTTAGAAAGGTAACCTTATAAAATTAAGGTTAATTTCAGGTAGCAATTAGAAGGGTATAAAGCAAGCTATAAAAGACTAGTATTTTAGCTCTCTGGACTACTCTTAGCAGGTAGAATTAAGATATAGTCTAGAATAGATAATCTTATAATAGAATCACTGATTCTACTGTTGCCCACCTATATAGTATATAGCAAAAATTAAAGAGATTAGGGGTATTAGAGAAAAGCGTTCCTTAACCTATTAATATAGAGAGTAGGTGAGGGTCTCCTAGAGCTAAAGGAATTCTATTATCTAAGTCTTAGTCTAAGTTTATAGTATAGTTTTCTTAGTATTTATATTATAGTAAAGATTTTTTATAGACCACTCAGCTTATTAACCCCTAGTATTTACTTTATTAATTCTAGAAATAACTTATCTATACTATATCCTATTTACTAATATCAGATCTAGGCAGATCGCTTCCTAATATATATATTATATAGCACTAATATAAGGCTCCGCGAGTAGTTCTGTATCTTAGTGTTATTATAGTAAGAATAAAATGACTCTGCAGAATATTAGACTGCACAGCAACTTGAGTTAATAGTAGAATATACTAGGTGATTAAGGGGACTGTCACTTTTAGCTTCTCTAGTGCCAGGTTGCAAAGGCAACTCTGGCTATAAGAGCAAGTCTAAGTCCCACCAGAAGCCTAATATATAGAGCCGAGATTGTTATATAATCAGAGCTTTGGGCCTTCGAACTATGTACGTGTTGTCGGGGTGATAACCGTTTAGACGTAACATCTAAGCAAAATGGTGTCTGGGTTCCCGCCGAAGTAATGCCCGAAGAGGGGGAGGACTTTAAGGACGCCAAAGACCGGCAATGCATTATCCGCGAAAGTTGTTATAGCTGTATACGTAGAAAGCGGATCCTTCCGCGCAACCATAAGACATCGTTAAAACTAAGTAAGCTTTTCAACTTCTTTCGGAACGGCTAGGACAAGCTATAAATACGCCGGTGTCCAGCGTGGGTGCAGGCCGGCCGCGCCCTCCGCCACATGCGCCCGGAGATGCCGTTACTAATAACGGGGCGGGTCCGCAGGCG
Source organism: Colletotrichum neosansevieriae (assembly GCA_036785495.1). Lineage (NCBI taxonomy): Eukaryota > Fungi > Ascomycota > Sordariomycetes > Glomerellales > Glomerellaceae > Colletotrichum > Colletotrichum neosansevieriae. The sequence goes on from JAVHLV010000468.1 coordinate 10,517, forward strand.
CCCGAGACCCACCGCCGTTGAGATGCCGTTGACCAGGGAAAATTCGAGACCCGCCGAGGTGGCCTGTTACTGGCTTGGTGGCGCGGCCCTGTTGTTGGTAGGCGGTTTCGGCTGGCTGTAAGTATAGGGTCTCAGGTGCTGGCCAGGTTACTGGTAGGAGAGGGTCGCCTCGAAGGGTGCTACTAGTCGCGCTGCTAACGTCTCGCCATTCTGACGGTAACAGCAGAGAACGTATTCCACGTTACCAACAGTCGGACACTGGGTCGCCCTGTTACCAGCATCTCCGTAGTGGGTGTCCGGGCGCCTACTATGGCTCGTTACGAGTAGGCTGTCGTCGGCAGCGGCGGATCTCCGGGCGCCTATGGTACCGCGCAGCCCTAATACAGCGTCCCTTGCCTCAGCGACCACCGCGCGCTTCAATGTGCCGCCCCGGCCAGACCGCCGGGCGCGCTCTATTACTGGCACTTGGCTTTGATCCGGGCGCTATCCGGGCGTTAACTGGGCGGCACGCTTTGGTGCCCGCTCATCGAAACGGCAGACATCGCAATGAAGGCTGCGGTGACGGTTGACATGAGCGATTGTAGAGTTTGAACAGGCAAAGATTGAGAGTGGGATGTTTTTAAGTTCTGCTAATCGAAGGCTGCCACTATAAGTCTTCCCCGCAGTCGGGCCTCATTGAGGCTTATGGAAGGTGTGTCACCCATAGAGTGCTAGGAAGAACAACTTTATGTGCATATCTACGCATATTTAGTCCTCTATACTTAGCTCCTTCTCCCTTTAGCTATTGCTCTACGCTTAATTTTCTTTAATCGTCGTTGATTAGCCTGATCTGACGTCCTGAGCGAAACCCCGTGTTTGATCTGCACATGCTGCCGAAACGCATCCAGTGTTGGGAACGTTGGGTCATCCTGGCATTGAGGATGGTTGCACCGAATGAGGTCGCCACGTTGCACAGCATGCTCCCGTTCTCTAAGATGCTGGTCATCAAAGTGGTCGTTTCTGACCGTCGATCGACAGTACTTAAACGTGCGTTCCTCAAGCGGAAGCCTCTCGTCGCCAATGCAATCTGGACACTGATTGGGATCTAAGAGCAGGGGGAAAGGTGTTAGTTTAGGAAGGTCTTCTGCAACAGGTGACTCCGCTTGAGAGCGGAGTCGGAGACGGTCGCGTTTGACTGTCTCTCTCTTGTCGCAGAGCGCCACTATGAGATTGATAACCTCAATCCTCTGCTGGAGTAATTCTTCGCTTGATAAGTTATTTGGCTGGCGGCAAAGAATCTCAGCTAGTCAGGCCCGTTCAGGAATATATAAGTCAATATCCGGCTCAGCATACTCCTCCTCTTCCTCACCGCGAGCTTGCCTTTCGATATCCCAGGTTGGGCGGTTGTAGAAGTAGTACTCGCGATACTCCTTGACAATATGCTGTTTGCGTTGAGCTACCTTGGTCCGTATCTCGTTGGTAAGCATGCGGATCTCAGCCTCCTCCTCTCTACCCTGCACGCGGTAGTGGCCGCCTTTCAGCTTCGCTCGCTGTCGCTCCAACTCCAGAATATCTGGGTCTGGAGGCAAACTATCCCATACCTCCTGCGGGACCATATCACGTGTGGCACAAGGGTCACGCATAAGGCTGACATGCGCAAAGAGTTTATACAGCTGGTCTTCGGTCTCCTCCTCCAGGAACGTATTCTGCAAGTCGAACTGGACGTTCTCGTTGATATACGCGCAATAGAAAGTTGCAAACTTGGGGTCGTGGCGCATCATCTGGTCGCAGACCGCGTCGGACGCATTTCCTGAACGCACTTGTTAGTTATGCTGCAGATATGAAATCGGGTTGTCTCGCCTACCGTTAGCGGCATTCCCCGCTCCTCTTCGAGCAAATCGTGGCGTCCAACGCTTCTCAAAACCAGCGTCCAGACTCTGTTGTCCCATATCGTCTCTCAACTTAGAATATGGCATGGCTTCATCTGCAGACAGCTGCGCGGCACGGATGCGTCGAAAGACAGGTATCTTGAGCATAGACTGCTTCCACCTCAAGGGGGTACATTGGGTAGGACCCCACGTCTTGGTCCCTAGTACTCGGGTCGCGCACGTTAAACTCGGGGCGTCGAAGGCCTGGTCGTGAAGAGCCAGCGCGATGATGGTGTTGATGACGCAGAAGATGAGCTTCTTAACGGGTGTAAAATAGAAGATGGTCCTGCTACTTGTTAGTCCCCAGGTAGTGTATAGCATATTGTTAATGTATGGTCCTGGCTTGTTGTCTGCTCCCTTGTGATGAATGAACTTGATGGCCATGGCTGGCGTAGGCAGACCCGTCACAGGGTGCCGAACGATCATGAGGAGGATGTCCTCATAGCATAGAGCCTTGGGACGACCATGGCTGACGGTCTCCTGCAGAAGTAGCCGATCAAGCAGTAAAGAGCCCTCATCCTATGCCTCCTCATCTCCGCCGCTTTCAGTATTCTCTGGCTCTGGCTTGTGCTCAGCCCCGATGGCTTTATGCCTAAATAGCTCATCCACGGAGCCATCTTTGGGTTTCATCCGCTTATTATGGATAAGCTTGCCAGACTGTATGCCGGTAAAGCAGAGGATCTGCAGCTCCAGAGTAAATATGCCGGTGTCATATGCGATATTAAAGGTCAAGATCACTCACAGATCATCAACACCGAGAACCGGCTTTCCATTGATATTAGGGGCTCGATACTTAAAGCGGGGGACGATAACGGTATCGTGGAACTGGAAAGGAGTCCATTAGCGCAGCAGTGGGTAGACTGGACGTTGTCCCGCCATACCTTGTACACCTCTTTAACATCGTTCCGGTCCATATAGCGACCGGTGGCGCTGGTGTAGAGCTGCTGGAACTGACGGACATACACCTTCGAAGAACCCCAGGAGCGAATCTTCGACCATTCGCAGACGCGCAGGAGAAAGCTCATCGTCGTCTCTCGGGTCAGGCTCTCAAGTGCCCGTCGCCATTCGCCGAGGTTTTGGTCGTCGCAATAACTATCACCAGGCAAGTTAGATAACGAGGTAGTAGATTAATGTCACAGCATACCGTTTCCATTTGCCCAACATACCCCCAATATTGATTTCCGTCTCGTCTGCATATCTCGGTCGGATAAAGTGGACATCCTTGAGCCGGCTGCGCAGCGACGCATGTTGGGCGGCCGACAATGGTGCTGGCTGGTCCGCAGCTTTGCTCTGTCTCTCTCGTTCGGCGAAGCGCTTCAAGAAGTCGGTATTTGTGTTGGGTTGTTCAGGGTGGGGCGGCATGTTCAGAAGGAACTTGACGTATGGTTGCTGTGCAATGGACGCAGGAAATTCAGGCGTGTCAAGAGCACAGATGGGAGATAGCGACACAAAACGAAACTCGAATTAACCCGCCACCTTACATGTTACATGCGCTCGCCAATGACCAGCTCTGTCTGGCGTGTTTCTGCTGCTATTCATCTAATCATACGACGAAGACGTCCTCGACGCGCGTTCAGATGCCTTCAAAAGTCTACGATCCCGCGCCGAAGCTCTTCGTATCTCTTGACGCCTTGTTCTAAACAAGTCTTCAGGTGAGCGAGCTGTCCATGAAGTACTTCAAGTCGTTGTTGTGTGTGTCGGATGTGATTGATTTCTTCGGTAACCGCGGGTCCTCCGGTGCATGCCGACAGCCGAAGGCCGGCCTCCGTCTTGAGTACCTCAATGATTCGTATGACGCTGACGACATCCACCGTAATACTGCGAGATTCCTCGATATTCCGTGTAATCTGTTGGCGAAGTCGCTTATTCCATAGCCGGCAATCTTCTGCCATTCTCGCAACCGCCAATACCTGCTGTTCTTCGGTGCACATCGGCGTATGGTAGCTCCCTAGGACAGGCTGAGCTGTGATGGTTGACTTCGGAATCAGGTTGAGCCAGGTAATGTTGTCTAAGCCCAGCACAAAAGACAGAACGAAACGCCAGAGTCGAGACGGCAATCTGGAGGAGATCGGCATCGATGTCATAATGTGTAGCGTGACTGCAAAAACGTAGACGCCGCTTTCTGCAGCTACCTGTGCAGGTGGGCAGTATGCAGGCACCCACTCCGAAGCTTGGCCAAGGACTTGCTGGTATGCCGCCGTGAACGCAGTCGCTTGTGATATGGACCGCTCATCATTAGAAGCTTCCGGACTGAAAACGTCGAACGACCATGATGTTCTCAATCTTCGTTGGAGGATGGCAGCTGCCCAACATTCGTCCACCATTTGGAGAGGGAGCACGACGACGGACGATGCTTCAATGAGTCTCGAAATCTGAGGGTCAATGAGGTATCCATCTTCAGCGGTGCGCCGGACCTCGGCACAATTGATAACGGTCGCTTTGGGCGTTGTTATGCTGCACAGAATGTCGAGAGCTTTGTTCAAGTGGACACCCTCGATCTTCGCATCGCACTCCAAAAGAGACTGGTCCACGCCTGGAACTGCAGAGGCAGACATGATGAACGATAACCGGAGCCTTTTGTTCGGACTTAGAGTCAAGGATCCCACAGATAATTGTCTCTTGAACATATGGAGGTCGGTCGTCGTGTCGGACGTCTCTCCAGGGCTGGTGTGACTGCGCGAGCTGTCGTCCCCGCAGACGCTTGAGTCGAGTGATGCCGTGTGTGCACAACACTCGCGAGTGCTGTCCTTGGCAGAGTCGTGTATGCCCTCGTCCCGATCGAGGCCTGAGTCAACGGGCTGCTGTGTCTCAGTATCGATTTCTTCCTCGTGATGAACAGCACCTGAGTCCCTGTTGTATGCATCCAACACGGACGAGGTCTCTATGTCGAAGTTGAACTCTGGTTCTTCGTCTCCGAAAAACGGTAAAGCGTCGTCTTTGTCGTCGTCATAGGCGTTATCGCGGTCGAGATCCAAGTGAAGGTTGCCGTTGCTTGGGCCAACTCTTGGGAGTTCTTCGTCTCCAAAGTGGAGATCTTCGGCGGCCGGGCTTTCCTGAATGCGGCCCTCCTCGGGTAAGGGTAGCTCTTGATCAAAGCTGAAAGATGTATCGTGGTCGACCTGGTCTCCGTCTGCGTCGCCGGTGCTCTCTGTCTGCTCGTCGATGTTATCTTGCCGGTCAAGCTCAAGAGACTCGTCTTGTGATGGTACAGGTGAGATCGCCTTTCGACGACGCCGTCTCTTTGGGGTTTGGTGGGGTTTCAACTTGCTGATGGCCTTCTGCACATCGACGGACACGAAAGGACGAGGGTTGTTGTCTTGAGCACGGCACTTGCTCTGCCGGGAGCGACGTTCCGAGGCGTAGTGGCAAAGCAGGGCTGTCGCGGATTCCTAGTCGTCTGAGGACACTGCGAGCTGATTAAGTGCTCGAAAAAACCCCTCGCCTTGCCGGCGGCAGTTTTGATCTTCGTACAGATCGTGGCCTATCAAGAACAACACGTGTCTTGTCGTGATATGCCAGGCCTGTGCAGTCTTTCGAATCGGCGCACGGGACCTTTCCGAGGAAACGTCTTCAGTGTCGAAGGGGAAAACGTCAATCAGACAGTCGACAAGACTACGAGGAAGTTGACGGCGTATGTCGCATGGATGCCAGGTATCCCTGAGCGCGATTTCGGCTTGACGATAAGTTGGAAAGATTTGCTCTCGGACGATCTTTTCTTGGCTGATGACGGCGTACACGGCTGCTATCGAGGGATGGTCTGTGATATCCATAGGCGAGGTGCGGTAGTGACAGGGGAAGACTGAGTTTGAAGAATCGAGAAGCTGAGGCGTTCCAAGAAGAGAGTGATGTTGGTAACGTGTGCAAGAGGTTGGATAACGTAACCGTAGGTAGTTGGAATTGTCGGGTGATGAAGGCTGAGACGGGAGGGAAAGAAGAGAAGGGAGGGGAGACGAGATGTGGCCGAGGTGGGTGGTAGCAGAGGCAGCTGTGTGCGCGACCGACGGGAGATGGTGGTGGGATTCCGACAGTAGGTCGAGGAAAGGCACACCTGCATTCAATTCTTGGGAGGAATGCAGAAGCGCGAAAGAAAAGAAGGAAAGACGGGAAAAGGGAAAATAAGAAGAAGGTCAGGAGGCGGGTGGCAGGTGTCGATATCAAGAGGTGGAAGGTGTCAGTCGGTATACAGAGGTCGAGGACGCAAAGAGGTCGCAGTGGAAGTCGGTGATACTGAGACGTGGTGAGAAGTAGAGAGAGGTAGAGAGGTGTGGATGTGGTCGGGAAGAAGTAAATCTCGTTGTTGAGACTGAGTGGTCGTTAAAATATCTGCATCTCATGGGTGCGGTGCATCAGGAAAGCGCACCGTTGAGGTCGGGTGCGCTTTCCATCCAGAGTGGGCTGCTCAGGTGGACTGCACCCAACATCGGATGACGGGGCGATCGCAGTTCCAGTCTGCCGTGTCGTACCTGCATTACTGCATCCACGCCACTGCATTCCAGGTTCTCGCACGGACAGCCTGTTGGACACCAGGCAACAGGAACCAGCAGGGAAGGTCGGCATTCCAATGAGGAGGCGAGGCGTCATTCGGGGCCCAGTACCTAGGTAACTTTCCATTAATTTGTGGAGCTGGAACAGGATGCTGGACCGGGGACTTGGAGGGGCTCAACGTGCGCCAACGGGGATACCGGCCAAACGGCCCGGCTCCAAATGGCTTCACTTGCCCTAGTTGTAAGGTCGGGTACTGCCATGAGCACGTGACCCACAGCGTCACTATTTGTACCTTCCTACCCACAATACTGCTAGCTACGAATCCATCCATCATATACTACAACCCACAAACTACAGCACCTGCCGTGGCCCAGGTTCCGTGGTGCTGGCGGACTAGGAATTTCCTCGCAGCTTTTCACGACCTTTATGCGAGGATACCCAAGGTACTTCCGTCTCCACATCCCATCAAGTTCCCCCTCGACTCCCTCTACTGATTCCATGTGCTGACGCCCGATGGCTTCAGTCAACCTCACCATCCCCTCTCTTTTGAGCCTGCCACGACACCTCCTCACCGTTCTAGACCAGCTGCACACCGTCGCTCTGGTCCTGATGATGGAGTAGCAGGCACCAAAGGAAGTTTGACAGCCTTGGTGACATCGGGACGGCCTACGCAAACCGGGCGAAGAGAGACTCGGCCTTGACGTGTGTAGGTACGTGGTGGAAAACGTCCAGACTCGATCATACACTAATAATGTCCCTGGGTTCTTCACATCACCCTCGCGCACGTCATCCCAACGTCAGATGAAGCCGGCCCGCGAGAGCAGCCAACTCACTTCGCAAGGTTTTAGGGACATCAGCCTCATCAACCCGAACCCAAAGGCATCACTCTCTCGCCGTCTTGGGAAGGTGTCCGACAAGTGCGGGAGCATGTCGACAGCCGAAGACCTCCGGGTCCCGCTCGCTTCAGCTCGGAATACGTCGAACTCGGCTATTTCTTCTTCGATTCAATCAATTCATTTCCACACCACCAGCAGTCAAGTGGGTTTCCGTCGGTCTCGGCATTCTCATGACTCCAACAAGACCCGGCGCAATCGCGGCCAAACATCTCCAATCATCCAAGACGTCCCAAGTGGCAAAGGCATGTGTTCCTCGAAATCGAAAGGCCACGGCCAAGCTCTCGACGCGAAAGCCGTGCTCCGGAGTTCGTAAAAAGCATCTGAATTTCCCTGCAAACTGCTCTTGACCATGGCCACGATCTCGACCGCCCCTCTGAGTCCCGACGAGCCCTCCGCAAGTCGTCAAGTTCGTCAACGATAAAAGCCTCCTCCAAACACCAAAGACCGAAGTATCGTAGCTACGCACAATCTCGTCTAGTCCCAGAACAAGTCTTTGGTAGTTATTATGCTTCAAGCTCGATCCTGGGTGGAGGCGATGGTGGGTTTAGTTCTCCAGTCATTGCCGGCATCATCACGTCACACCGCGCCGCTCGCTGGCCTCGAAGCAAACTCTTCAACGGCCGCAGGTGCGCCGCACGACAGCGAAGATTATGGTTTCCTGCCCGATACCTGCAGACCTGAGCTGGGTGGTTTCCCGAATTATGGATCAATGACGCGATCTGATGAAATCCCATCGGTCTCCCGCTGCGTTTGGGAAGACGGCTGAATTGAGACAAGGAGACTGGGCATGCATGCTGTTGGCTGTTGGCCCTGTCTTTGCATGAGGAGAACCACATGAGCGCATTTTGGAACTTCCGTCGGGGATGCTTCCAATTCACAACGACCCTGAAGAGACAACAGTCGGGGGGCGGCAGAAGGTTGATGAAGCTATTCACGGTGGACCTCGGCATGGTATTGGCGAGACATGGATGTAGACATGGATGTGGACATCGATTGGGATGTGCTCCGACGCAGAATCTTAACCTAGACCTGTATGATGACTCGAACCTGGGTCTTGGTCTCGGCTTGTTTGGTTACCTTCCAGCTCCGGCGCAGCAGCTTGTTCGATTTCGCCCATCTAACGGATGTATGTACATCAATCCAGTTCAAACTCATCAACGTCTACCCAATCATCAAACCACACTGCTGTTGAGAACTGCCTCGCTCCACCACTTGAGGTTCTTTTTTCCGATGGTAATGCCTTTGCTCTCTCTTGGCCGAGGTTTTGGCTTGCTTTGGTGGGGTCTGCGGCACAAACAGGTCGTTGGTAGTGTCGATCGACCGGGCCAGTGTCGTGCTGTGAATGAGATTCCTCCTCGATATTCTAGTGCTGATAATATTTGTGAGGAAATTCAAGTCTTCCACAAAGCTTGAGGGGTGGTTGGCAGGCACCGTGGCGTCGGTTCTGGATTGCTTTGGCGGGGTCTGCGGCAACCGGCCTTCTGACGAGTCGATCGACCGATACCTGGGTGTATTGCTAAGTATGTAAGGAATCATGCTGCTATTTTCGAGAGAATGTACCAGGTATTGGCTGTCATTCGAACTTGATTGAAGGCAACGCCGAAATAGAGACTGGAATGGCGACGGCGGCGGCGACGTGCGCCGCGGAACAGTTTGTATGGCAATCCAGAATCCTTCTCGTCGCAGAGAGAAGCGCAACAAAAAGGTCGAAGTCTTTACGGACATCCAGGCCCCGGTCCCCAAACGCTCTTTCGCCCATGGCGGTCGCGACACCAATGCCTTACTGCCAGTAGGTACTTTCTAGCAGACCGACAGGTATCAGCTTTCACCACTGACTACCTAGTACATCACAGAGTTGCAGTACCTGCACTGACCCGAATGTTCCACGCGTACCCAAGCCATGTTCGAAAAGCAAAATCTCCCGGGTCATCCGCATCCCCATCGTCAGCTCCAAGTGTTGAACTTCCCAATGGAGGTGCACCAGCTAGACTCAGTCTTCCACACCACGATACGAAAGTTACCGGACAGCTAGAAAGAATGGTAAGTCTGCCCTTCTTCCCGCTTGAATGCATCTACTGACATTTGTTGTCACAGGCTGCTGGTACTGTTTACCCCGCCGGTGCTGCACTCGTGCTTTCGTCGGGCCGCAGACATATCACAGATCTTTGAAGCCTAGGTCATCGGCGGTCATCTTTCCCGGGCTGCTCTCATGGCCCTCTGGCGGACAAACACTCGAATGGGCTCAAATGTACTCCGGCATCCGCGACTTCAGCCTCACCAGCACTACTGGCCGTCCCTTCATCAAATCACATCGCCGCCACCACTGAGGTCAGTTGGTCCGGGCATTTACCTACCAAGGTCAGGTACTGACAACCCTGCAGCCAACGGAACCTCCAAGATCGCCAGCAAGGTCACCAGACTTCTGAGAACGAGGGCACTGCCTAGGAGACGGTATGTTTTCTTGCTTCCCCATTTCAGGCATCACGGTCACTGACTTCCTTGTTCCTAGAGCAAGACAAGCAGTTGTCCTTTTCATGGCAATCACAGCATGGCTAGAGCCTGATTCTGACGGAAAGACTCCCGGCCAGGGGGGGTTGATCGGTTCCACCAGCGACTCCGAACAGCCAAGGGTCATCTGGCTTTACATACGACCGGGCCGACCACTTGTTCCTGTTTTGAGCAGGAGTTCTGGTGGTCGAAGACGCGGGAGCATGCATACCAGCCGATGTCGAAAAGTCACATGACGCCATCGATGGCAAGCCACGACGCCGTGCCGGTGCTTCGAACCATGACGTTCGAAGGAGTAGTGGCAGACGTATACTGACGGGAATCGTTGGGTCTGGCAACGGGAGTCATGCGCACCATCTCCACCTGGGACTTGAAACGACGAATTCTTGGCCAAACCCGCTCTGAACGACACAACCTTTGCTTGTATGGAATATAATGACATACAGGCACTCGAAGGAGTAGTTTTACGCGCTGCCTGGGCTTCGAATGACGTGCCGTTGATCTTACATCAGGCTGAAGCTTCTGCTTTCAGCCTGTGCTTCAAACGACGATGAATTCGTCGCCGAAACCGGTGGAGGCGACCTTCGCTTTAGATGGGACATCATGGCAGGCAGGCGTTCAAGGGAGTGGTGCTCGGCAGTGCCTGGGCTCGGAACGATGTACTTGTCGCTGTCGTTTCTCCGTCGTTGATATGTGGATTTGGATGGTAGGTAGACCATCTCATTATAGCAAAATCACAAGCACATCATTCAATGAATCTCATATCGAATTCGACGAAATCGGTCTTCATGGAACGCGGCGTTAGCTCGTTGGACAGCGCGTGGGTCGCGCCCTCTGTTACGATCCCTAGACTCATGTTGGCTACCTTCACAACTTCGCACAGACATCCGAATGAGCATTCTGGCTGATGAGGGGTGGGTTTGACTGATCGGTGTTGGTGTGGACTGGCAGATACATAAAAGTTAATTGTGATGGAGAAACGCTGCGAGGCTTGCAGTCATGAGAGAAGGGCAGTAGTTAACGAGATTTGTCCGCCCATGGGCAGATCTATGTCAGACTCATGATCTCCATGTCTTCGCATCCCACTTAGAGCGAGGAGAGTGTTGTCACCTGCTGGACAGAGAACGTCTAAGTATGCCGTTGGAAACGAGGATTAAGGATCTTGGTCGGCTATTGGAACATAAGGACGCTTTTGTTGTGATTTGTCTCGCCGTAAAATCCAGATTCTCATGCCATTATTGTTTGCGCTGCGTTGTGATTCAAGGAAATCGGCTGCAAACTCCCAGCATCCCGAACCTGCATCCGCCAAGTTAGTTCAGTCAAGACCTCCTCAAAATCGGAAATATAATTGGAATTCCTCTTCCCCGTGATGCATGTAGTGTCCCTGTAGCCTCTCTGCCAACAGGCGATGCTGCGATCCAACGCCATTTGGAGTCGGAACCAGAGCACTTTAAAACGCTCGGCGGACTCACTAAACCACAATGAAAGGAATGAAACGGAAGAACGACGACGATTCTGAGGCTGAGCGGCACGCAGCCCAACTTATAGGGATAGGACGTCGATTCCAGAGAAGATAAGACATCTTCTTCCGCGTCATGGGTGAGCTCGAATATTGACAAGATAATGAAGGGCTTTCGTCAGTGGATAATCATTGGCAATAAAAAGAACACTTCTTCTGAGCTGTAAAAGACCCTGCCTTACTGCTCTCTCGTGTTTCTCACGCTCGTCTTTGCACACGTCACAACAATAACACCCTTGGGATGAAATACGAGAGAACAAACCGTTTCCGCAGCATCGCGATCGACATGAGGGTTGGTTGCCAATGGCTGAAAAGGGTACACAGATACTACGGATGCAATAGTTGTGCCAATGGGTCCGAAAACAAACCTCAAATCTTCAAGATGCGCAAGTTTTTCACTGCGGGAACGCACTGGAACGTCAACTACATTCCAAGTACCATGGTGGTCCTCTACCTTGGGGAACGCCGCGAAATGAGGGATTGTCTCGGGCAACGGCGGTTCTCAATCCAAAGAGCAGCGCCGGACGAAACGTGATACTGTTACGCGGCCGTTGGTGGCCTCGGTAGTATAGATTCCAGGGCAAGACTTAGGAAAAGCTCTTCTTGAGATACCTTGATTATTTCCAGATAGGACTGGGTATGTTGTAGATTGGTGCGGGAAGTGCTGTCTTTAGTTTGCCGCAGTTGATCTTATGACAGCTGAGATTGCAGCTAATAGCTATAAAGGGATGGGATTGGGAGCGGAATGAGGAGAGCAATCGGAATATTAACGAGATGGATGATCAGTTGCGCTTCAAGAGGACGAAAATGACTTTGAAGCCATTCAGTATATGATTGATGAGAAGAGGACGTCAAAAACAGCAGCAATCCATCTCCCGTGGTAGTAAGGTAGTCGTTTGGAGGGTCAGATACCGAAATGATGAACCTGACGTTCCAGGCAAGATGTACTTTAAATCTGACGACGAAGTCGACAGTCTCCTGGGGCGTGAGAGGAGATGGGGATGGATGAGGAAGTGGTTGCTGTTAGGGCGGACATTCGGCTGGAAGATTCTGTTGTTTTCCTGTGAATGTCCGCAATAAGAGTGTAAAAGTCAGACCCGGTACTTGAGCAGGGAGACTGACTATTTGTGACGGGACCCGAGGATCCTTTAATCGCATAACTAGAGGCTCTTACTGTAATATCTAATAATGTTGTTATTAATTTAAGAGTGGAATAGAGAAGGAAATAAACGTATATATATATATGTAACTAAGCAAACAAAATATAGGCTAAGGCAGTGCAAATACCTATCTCGGGCATGCAAAAAACCCGTGGTACTTTGCTATTTAATATAAACTTGGAGCATATTACCTTATAGGTGATGCTAGCTATTTATTAAGAGGATAATCTAATACTTAAGCTAGAGTATAAGCTATAAGCTATAATGTGAGGCAGCATTATAATATTAGTTTGCTACCCTGATCTGTTTTACTAGTTTGAGGGTATAATATAATATTTAGTCCCTTTTTGCAATTTAAAACTGTTAAAGATAATATAAGAAACTGCTATTAGACCTAGATTATATATATAGAGACGATTTCTATATAAGATGTGAGGTTTAATAGTAAAGACTTAAAAGGCTAGGTTCTAATTTTAGGCTATATATAATTAAGCGTGCAGTGCTGCTGTGGATAGACAGGCTAGAGGACTAACTTATCTTTAGGTAATACTTAAGGTGGGCAGGACTAAGGCGTTTAGGCTAGTGCAAAGTATAGGAGAAGTATTACTAGTAAGCTGACTATTAAATAACCGCCGCTAAAGCAGTGTTGCCCCTTTATTAAGTTAGGAGACACAGATAATTATGGTTTATAATATAAGGATAAAGATAAGAAAGGCAAGGAAAGAGAATTAGTAGAGAAAATACAGGATAAGAGGTAGATAGGTAAAGAAAGATCTTATTTATTTACTACCCCTTATTTAAGTTATTATACTAAACGTAGTTAATAAGTAAGCTAGATAGATAAGCAAGCTAGATATCTAAGTGTAACTACTGTATATTACTAACTAATAGGTAATATCTAAGAAATTATTTAAATTTAAACTACTTAGAATCCTCTTTATAAGACGTTTCTTTAATGAATTGATATGTTTGTGCATTATAGCTGGTGTTCCTATAGATGCCACACTGCTATTAGCCCGTCTTAGTCCTTAGTTAGTAACTACTACTCTAGTGTATTCCCTCCTTGATCTAAGCTGTTATCTCTCTCTGTAATTAAAGGTTCTTAGTCTTAGCTATAGTTAGACTTCCTCCTTATCTAAGATATATTTTCTTAGCTCTTCTATGTTAGCTAAGTAGGTTATTCTCCTCTTAAAGGTTCTAGTTCTTAGACTTTAAAAGGGTAATCTAATATATAATTCCACACGCTCCTTTAGATAAACGCTCCATAGCTTTAATAATTAATATTAGTGAGCTATTTTAATAGTGAGAGATTTGATTTTTAATAAGTTCTAACTATAAAGTTGCTTCTATTAGGTTATTTAGCGTCTGAGAAGTCTATGTGGGAGGTGTTTCTAGGAGGAACTTTAGAGGTGTTAGAGTGTGTAACTTAATATTAAGCTTCTAAAGCACACTTTTAGCACTTAGAGGGATAAGTCCTGCTCCTCTAAATCCTCTCTGGATGTTCTTTTCTATAGCAGCTTAGGTAAAAGCCTTGTGAAATGCAGGGAAGAAGTCTTCCTTTGTAATATAGGTATAACCCTGGCATATCTTATCCTTAATTTGTTAGCTATAAGCCTTCTTTAGTATATAGAGTGTGATAATATTATTTTCCTTATAATATATCTTAAAGTCGGCGGCGTGGTGACTTTTGTGCCTATTGATGATAATGAAGTGATTAGTTTTGTATATTGGTTAAAGTGTTGGAGGCCTCTTTTGTTTGTTGTCTATCCGTTTTTAGACGTTGTAATGACCTAGTTGTGTGGGAGACTGGTTTTGGTATACTAGGTGGAGAGCTGATATTAGCCTGTAATAATAATATATAGTAGGACGCTATAGCCTAATGAGCTGATAGCCTAAATAACTATAACCTATTTATAATTACTAGGCTGTATTATTTTTATATTTAAATGCCTTTTTGCACTTATAATAACTATTTTAGATATAATCTAGCTTATTATAAAGCCAGTCTTATTAAAGTTATAGATATTAGAGTCTATAATGCTGTATTTTGCGATTATATTTGCTATAAGATAAAACTATATGTTTATTGCGTTTTGATCTTTATATTGGGCTCTCTTGTAGTTATACTTGCAAAAAAAGCGTGTCTGGAGTTATGATTATTACTTGACGAAGTTAGAAGCCTAGCGCTTTCTAATTGCAGGCGCGTTGCAGCAGTGCTGCTGCTAAAGCTGATCTATTAAACCTACTAATAAATATATTAAATAATTAAAGCTATTTCTAACTGTTAATTAAATAATTTCTAACCCCCTAGATTTAATATATTGTGTCGATTTGGCTTAGTATATTATATAAGCATATATATAGCTAATAGGATACTATTATTGCGAATATTCACGCCTAATATAGTTAGCTTTCTTTTTCTATATATAGTACTATTAATTTTGGCAGCTTTAGGATATTATTTTCTACCCTTCTAGCTAAATTTCCTCTTTAAATAATACTTCTAAGTGATTTATAACTCCTAGATATGTTTAATATAGGTATAAAAGTAGTAGAATTGCTCTCTTTTAATATCTCTTCTTTTTCTTCTTTATGCCTTATAAGTAGCTAGTATTAGCAATATTGCTAATATTCTAGGCTTGCCTATCTTTGCTATAATAACTTTAACTATATATTAGCTACTCCCCCTCTCTTTCTCTTTTCCCTCTCTATAGCTCTATATAAGAGCGTCTCTATCTATCTAGGAAGCTCTTTTTTCCCAGGCATAATAATATCTTAATTCTTTTGATTAGCAGCGATTATATTGCTGTGATAGAGAACTATGGATTATAATAGTGTAGTGCCTCACTTTTCACATAAAAGGGAGATAATACTATACTTTTACTATATTTCTATGCTTCTTACTATTTCTATTATAGTTATCCTGGACTATTCTCTTGGGATATTCTAAAATATTAGGGATAAAATACTTATAACTAATGTTGCTATTTATAGATATTATCTTCTACTCCCTTAACTACTAATGTACTTTAACTGCTTTGATCCTCTCTAAGTATTACTACTTAAGTGGCTAGTAGTTTCTCTATTATTCTTTTCTTAAATCTATCTATCCTTAACCTCTCTATAATTATATAGTATAATAAGAGATATATAGTTAAAGAGCAGTTAGTCTGTAAAGGAGGTAGGGGGAGGAAGAGTTAGATTAAGAACTATAGGGTCTTCCTTATTAAGCTTTGTGATAAAGAGCTAGCTGGTGCTTATTGGTGCTGTTAATGATATAATAGTAAAGGAAAGCTAGAGTTCTTTTCTGCTACTGCTTCTAGCTCTGCTATAGACTATTTTTATAGGTATATATATGTCTTCTATTATAATTATTGCTAACTAATCTATATATAGATACTACTAGATTATATAATAGGATCCTTCTTTTAATAATATAAGCTTAGGGGAAACTCTCTATAGCTTAGAGGATAGTACTTTTTTATTAAAAAGGAGGAAGGTATTCTATATATCTAGGGCTAAAGTGGCTACTATTAGAGATCTCTGTCTCTCTATTATTATTATTAATAATCTACTATTTAACTACTTCTAAGATAACTTTGTTTAATAGCTTCTATAACTTTATAACCTCTCTCTAGTTAAAGAAGTGCTATAGAGCAGGACTATAATAATGGACTATCTTCCTCTTTTTTTTACTAGGAGCTAAGCTTATATTAAGGCTGAACTTTATAGTGCTCTTACTAAGATCTATATTAGATTTAATCTGTGAACTTTACTTAATAACTATGTTTACCTTATAGTTACTGCCCACTTTATTAATAATATAGGCTAGTATAAGTTTTATCTTATTACCTTTAACTATATAAGTGGTAACTATAGTGGTCTTAACCTATTAAATAATATCTATAAGACTCTTTAGTAGTGGGAGATTACTAGCTAAGTGGGTGTAGTTATCTATAATAATACTAGTAATAATAATATTTATATCTTTGCTCTCTTTAAGAGACTTAACTCTATAATGAATTAGCTTAACTATTAGGTAAGGAGAATATAATGCTATAGTTATATTCTTAACCTAGTAGTATAGGCTCTTCTCTTTGGTACTAACTGTGAAGTCTTTAGGTCTGAGTTATTCCTATACTAGACTATCTACTATAAGGAAGAAGATCTGAGACTCTGGAGGAAGATTAGGCTAGTTAGTAAGCTTTATAATATTATGAAGTTTATTAGGGCTTCCCCTTAGTAATCTGAGCAATTTAGGAAAGTAGTCTAGGAAGTTAATACTAGGTTAGACTTTGAGCTATTTATCTAAGGGTCTAAGGAGTTATATCTCCTCCTTAATAAGAAGATAAGATAGAATTCTATCTACTTTATGATTTATTAAGCTCTTTAGAAGAGGGTAGAGATTAAGATCTATATTAACTGGGTTTAGAAGCAGAATATTACTATTAGGAGGATACTTAATAATAACCTCCTTTTTCTAGAAGACTAGAAAGTCTTAGTTAAGATTAGATCTATTTTTAAGTCTTTCTATCTATAGATAAAGAGGATAGAGGGATAGGGTAAAGGGGATAGGTATAGTTATCTCTGGGAAGTTATAATTAGTATAGAGTACCTCCTTAAGTATCTAGAGGAGTAGAAGAGTCTATATAACTCTATACTCTATTTTATTAATTCTTAATAGGAAGATAAGTTATCTATAATTAATCTAACTATTAATAAAGAGTTTCTACTATTATAGACTTAATTAGGGTGTTCTATTTAATCTTTAGTTAATAGTTAGATCTAGCCTCTTTAGGAATCTATACTTCTATAATATATAAGGGAGGACTGGAGTTAATATGCTACTTAATTTAGGGGTCTCTCTTCCTTATACTAGTAGTATCTTTATACTTTTATTAAGTTAGCCTAGTAGAAGCTCTCCTCCTATTATATAAAGTTAGAGGAGTTTCCTTTATTTACTGCTTCTATTATTCTCTACTCTTTACTTAGTATCTTATACCTTAAGGTAGTTTGGAATAAAGGGGTTTAGCTTAAGTGGGTTTATAATATAAAAAATAGGCTTAGAGATTACTTTAACTGCTAGTATAGGTTAGAAGAAGAGTTTAATAACTCTATAGCTGTTCTTAAGATTATACTTCTATTTTATAAAGATAGCTACTTTAGGTAATAGGTATAGAGTAAATATTATTATAAGACTTCTTAATAGTAGAATAAGCTTAAGATATATCTTAGGCAACCTCTCTAATTTATAGATAATCCTATTAAGTAGTGGAAAGACTATAAGTTAATATACTCTCTACTTAGTAAACTAGCACTTAATATAATAGTAATACTAGCTATAGCTACTAACTGTGAGAGGGCATTTAGTACTGTGAAGTTAATCTTAATATTATAAAGGCACTTAATAAAGTCTCAGACTATGGGTTAATTGATATAGAATTGGTTAAAGGGCAGAGCTATGCTTGTGGGGAGTGAGGTTGGCTTATTGATGGGATTATGACTAGTTGTGAATAGCTTTACTTTTTTTCTAATTAGGTAATCTGTATTAGCGGCTTTAGGTTATGTGTTCTATGGATTTGCTTTGTTATATTAGCTAATAGGGTAAATTAACTAATACTGGCGAAGGGGTAATTAAATTAGTTAAATCTTAGTGTTATTTGATTTATTAGCTTTAGTGGCAG
The DNA here is from genome assembly GCA_036785495.1 of Colletotrichum neosansevieriae. Lineage (NCBI taxonomy): Eukaryota > Fungi > Ascomycota > Sordariomycetes > Glomerellales > Glomerellaceae > Colletotrichum > Colletotrichum neosansevieriae. The sequence goes on from JAVHLV010000468.1 coordinate 28,676, forward strand.
CGTGACGGTTGTGGTTGGTAAGTAGTTAATTAACTAGCTATATCTTCTACACTACTGATGTGTGGAGGAAATGATCGGGAATATAGGTTGAGAATATACTTAACTAATTTCTCTTCTTTAAGTGTAGTTAATTTCTGTAAGTTGGGTATAGTATTGTGTTGTGATGGGGTTTCTTTAAGTTGGGTGGCTAAGGTTGAATGTGGCACTAAATAGATTTTATTTGTGGCTTGAATATTAAGTTTTTGAGTTCTATTGATGGCTTGGAGTGCTAGGTTTAATTGAGTCTCTTTGTTATGTGATGGTATTGTTATATGTGGTGTAAAACTGGGTGGAAGTACTGTGGTATGAAGGTTGGATAATTGCGGTTAGGTGTCTAGCTTGTTGAATTGTATGGTATGGGGTGTAAAAATGATAGTGTATTGAGTGTGTAGCTATCTGGAAATCTCTGTGCATGGATCCACGCATTATTTACGCCTAAAAGTGGCTAATATGGGTGTCGCGCTATTACGCCACAGTTGCTGCTGCTTTTATGTGCACTTAGCGCGTCACTGTGTATGCTAAGGGGTTGATTTGACACGCTCCTTTAGTTTTAGCGTGCTAAGTTTGCTAATCGACTCTAAAGCGCTCAAATCTAGTGTATTTAAGGTTATTTAAATATGTCTATTTAATATAAAGTTATCTAATATTCTATATATCTACTAATGACTTTATAACTCTGTTATTTACCTATCTTGTGATCTCTTTTCTGGTATTATATCTATAGGTTATTATAAAGTATTTAGGCTCTTAGTTTTTGATTATAGTATTGTAACTTAGTCTTCTTATTTGATTTAAGGCTTTATAGGCCTTGCCTATAAGGTTAGTAATAATATACTTATTTAAGTAGTGCTAACTTAAAAATATTATTAGTAAGAGGGATTATTATATAGAGGGGGTATTGCTCCTTTTATAGTTATTTATCTTGTCTTGATTTAATCACTTTATCTTATAGGATTGCTTGTTTGTAGTGAGAGGGATTGTTACTTTGTTGCTCTTTATTGCTACTTATAGGGTATTTTAAGAAGGTATTACTGTTAATAGTAAGGTTTTATTAGCGTGGCTTATAAGAGTATTATTAGCTTCTGAGGAGGAGTTATTATATAATAGTGAGAAGGTAAAGAAGATGTGATCTTATATAAGTAAAGTTTCTAGTAAACTGTATATTTAAGGGCTTAAATATTAGTGTAATACTCTCTCTTTTATACTAGTGTGATATAGTGGTAGGTGATATATTTAGTAGGTTAATTTGACTAATATAGTGATTATAGAGTTGCCCCTTTAGGTTAGGTGTTAGGCTTATTTAAATCCGGGCCTAATATTGCTGTTAGTGTCTTATAACTCCTCTCTCCTCTAAGCCTCTATAATTATTTATAACTTATTAATAAGGCCTAGTTAAGTAATAAATCTCTTATAAGACTGCTATAGGAGGGCTTTTATAAGTCTATTAGCTATTAATTTAGCTAAAGGAGTATAGATAACTATAATATACTCTTTTATAACCTCCTACTATAACTAGTAGTTATAGATATTAATATAGTAGAGTTTTATCTATAGCTAGAATATCTCCTTTATAATAAAGCCTATAGTTTATAGGTTATTATACTGGATTATAACCTTTAATATATTAATAGCTATATAACCTGTAAATTTGGGTGGTTTGTTATTTAAGAGAGAGACTTATAGAGTAGTAATAAGTTAACTTATAAATAGTTCTTTCTTTACTATTTATAAGAGAGTGAGAAGCTCTGCCTCTATAGTTAATATAGTAACTATATTTTACTTATTTGCTTTCTATAATATTATCCCTCTAAAAAGCTTTATTATAAAGGATTAGAAACTCTTATAGTCTAGTATATTATTAGCAAAACTAGTGTCTAATATAACTTTAAGGCCTTTAGTTAATCTCTTAGGGACTCTATATTCTAGGTATAGTTCCTTTATTTATATGAGGTATTAAATAATGCAGTCTATAGTGTATTAGTAATATAGACTTCTTTATTAAGATTAGTGTAAATAAAAGTGTTAACTGTGTTATATTATAGGAGGTTTATATTAAACCGGTTTATAACTATAATAAGGGTTCTAAAAGATATACTAGCTAAGGTAGTAGTATAGATATCTCTTAGATTATAAGGCTATTAATCTCCTCTAATAATAAGTTTCACTTTAACTTTAATAAGTTTTCTATATTTATCTAGCTTATAGATATATACCTAGTAGTAGCTAAGAACTTTATAACCTTATATTATTATACTAGACACTTTAACCTATAAATTTAATAGTTTATAGCTATTTAGGTGTAATTTTTTAGCTTCTCTAAACTTATCCCCTAATAGGTAACTAGCTAGTTAGCTATAAGATAAGAGTAATAATAGCAGATCCCTCTAGTAGGTTTCTTTTAGATATCTCTTTAACCTATTCTTAGTAGAATTATTTATTACTATTAAACTAAGTAGGAGGCTTCTAGCTTTAAGGCTTAATACCTAGTTATACTTCTTAGTAGTACTAGATTAGCTAGACTATAAGCAGGCGTGGAGGTTATCTTACTACTTAATTAATTTACTTAGTTTTATACTAGCTAGAAATACTGCTTTATAGGAGGTTTTTAAATTAATTCTAAACTTCTCAGATTTAGTAGTAATACCTCTTTCCCCCTTTACCTTAAAATCCTCTATTACTTAGAAGAATAATAAGAGTAGAGATTAAGGTGGAGTAATAAGTTAGAACTAAGCTTAGAAGTATTTAAACTTATCTTATAGCTAGAACTTAGTTAGTATATTAACCTTATTAGTCTCTATTAGTTTAGTTAGTAGTAACTATTTAGCTTCTTTATTATTCTTAGTATTATCTAGGTTTAGTATCTATTATAGCTTTATTAACTTAATAATATTATTATAGTAGTTATATATTTCCTTTTAGGTTATTTCCTAGAAGTATCCTTTTACTTATTAATATTGCTACTAAATTTTATACTTTTATTAAACCTGATATCTCTTATAGTAATAACTTTTTGCTTTGCTAGGTGCTATACTTAGTAGGAGTTTAATAATATATAGCTAATAAGGTATCTAATTTAAGCTCTAGAGTTAAAGTGCTAAAAGTAGTTTTTATAGAGTTAAGCCTAGGTAGTTAAGGCAAAGACCTTATAGATATATTATTATAGATAGAAGATATCTAGTATAGTAGTATTACCTTTTATAGACTAGTATAGGAGTTTATAAGGGGTCTTCTAACCTCTTATCTATAATAGGGTTTAGTTATATATATAGGTTACTACTATATAAATCTCTAGCTATAAGTAAGGTGGAAGTTTTAATAATAAATAAAGATATCTAGCCTTTATTTTTATAACTACTATAATCCTCTCTCTATCTCCGCTTTAGGCTTAGATATTTAGGGTAAATAGCTTAATTTAAATATCTATTATCTAGATAAGGCTCTCTACTTCTAGGTACTTTAGGATTTTATTATTATATTTAAATATCTTAATTATAACTTTTAGCTCCCTTTTAACTAAGTTAATAAATTAAGTAAATACTTTTATTAAGGTTCTAGTTAAGCAGTTTTTAAGGTAGTAGTTCTAGGTATAACTTAAAGGTCTATCTATAAAGAGTAAGAGGGTTATAAATCCTCTATATTTTTGCTTAAATAAGTAGAAGTCTAGAGCTATTTATCTCTCTAGCACTAAGGTTATAATAGACTCTCTTAGTATTTAGCATATTTATTAGATTATCTTTTCCAGGCTATATATATTATAGTTTACTATTATTAGGGGTATTCTGCTCTTTACTCTTATACTATATATTACTGCCTCTAGATAGTATATTGCAGCCTCTCCTATATAGCTAAGTTAAGAGTGCTAGTTACTATAGGTGCTCTTTTTTAGCTTTCTTCTTATTAAGGTAGTATAGATATTATATTATAGGGGGGTTAGTATAGTATTATTATAAAATGCTACTTAGAGTTTCTTTAGTATATACTTAAAAATATATTAATTATAGATATTAAGAACTTTAGTAATAAAAGTACTATCTTATTATTAAAGGTAGTAGTTATCTAGTCTGTTATTCTAGTAAATACCCTTTTTCTTTAAAACTCTATAAGATATAAGGTTACTTACTATAGCACTGCAATAAATAGTATTAGAGAGGTGGAGTTTTGCTAGATAACCTTTAGGTTTAATAATATTTATAGTTATAGATCTATACCCCTTAATTAGTATTAGTTTAGATTCTATAAGGATAAAGTCTTTATTATAAGTGCTATATAAAGTCTTAAAGCGTTTAAGGTTATTTAGGATATAGACTATTAAGCCTAAATCTAATAGTACTGATTTAGATAACTTATAGGTATAAGTTATAGTAAATGCTACCTTCTTAACTCCTACTTTTCCTCTATATCTCTTTAAGAGTTATTAGTTCTTTATAGAAATCTTTAAATAGTTAATTTTATCTACTAATTCTCCCTTATATTACTCTTTTATAAAGTTAGTAACTATCTTATTTAGAGTTTAGTAGTTAGATATCTTATTAGTAAAGATATACTAGCACTTTAATAGGTAGTAGTAACCTATATATATCTAATACTTACTAACTCCCTTCTTATACTTATCTTATTAATTATTATACTCTTTATTAGTCTATCTCTTTTTTAATTTACTTTAAGGTTAAGAAGTCTTTACTAAGTAAATAGAAAGATTAGTTATTATTAGTCTAAATACTCTACCCTTTATAATATATAACTTTAAGGTTATAGTATTAACTATTTCTAAGATTTCACTTTATATACTCTTAATAAGATTATTAAGCTTTAGAGTTTTATTATTAGCCTCCTTTCTGTGAGTTAACTTATAAGTTATAGCTTATAAAGAGAGAGGGATTTAGTAGGTAGTATAGATAAAGTTATTAAACTATTCTAACTTCTTGCTACTCTCTGCTATATTAACTACTCTTAATTTAAATATAGCTAATTTATACTTATTAACTGATTTAGTAGTAGACTTCTAGGTTATAATCTTTTCTTTATAAGAGATTTAAAGAACTTCTATATAGACTACTCTTACTAACTTAAGTTACTAGGTATTATTAATTCTAGCTCTTACCTTTAGCTAAATAATAGTATTAGTAATAGAGTTCTTAGATATAAAGAAGGTTAACTAATACTTAGAGTTAACTATCTCTTAAATATAGTTCTTAAATTAGACTATAAGCTTATATAGGTTCTTAATATCCTTTATCTTATCCTTATATATTAATAGCTATATTATATATATATACTAGTCTTGTTTTATTAAGATATTAAAAGACTATACTAGCTTAGATTCTATTAGTATTACTTATTCTAACTCTAGCTAAGCTATACTAAATACTAGAGTAGAGGGTTCTTCTATCTTAGTATTCTAGGTATTAGCTACTAGGAAGTTAGCCTTCTAGAAGTAGTTCTAAACCTTTAGCTTTCTTAAAATAGTATTTAGGATAGTATTAAGGTTCTCCTTCTCCTTATCCTCTAAATTAATATACTTTTATAGTTCTATTAACTAGAGTCTATACTAGGTTTAATTCTACTAGAGGGGCTAATTAGCTAAACTATTAAGTATAGTTAAGGAGCTAGAGGCTATAGCTATACTAGTAGTAGAGGGTTTGCTATAAACTTATATATTAAGGATATATAGATAAATTTAATACTATAGATTTATCTAGATAGCTTTAATTAGTGTTATATATAATAATTAGACTATTAATTATTAAATTATAAAAGTTATATAGACCCGCTTGCTTATTGCAAATCTATCCCTTCTAGATACTTAAGTACGCTAATTTAACATAGCAGATGCTTTGTGTTAAATTAACCCCTTAGCATACACAGTAACGCGCTAAGTGTGTGTAAAAGCAGCAGTAACTATAGTGCAATAGCGCAACACCTATATTAGCCACTTTTAGGCGTAAATAACGCATAGATCTATGCTTAGAGATTTCCAGATAGCTAGACACTTAATATATTATTATTTTGCACTCTATACTATATAATTTAACACTTTAGAACCTCAGTGAGTAAAGTTAGCTGTTGCAAGGGATGAGATTAGGGTTCTAAGGGTGCAAATACTTACTGCACTTTTCTAGGCTTATATAAAGCAAAGCACTGCTTTTTTAGGCTAGAGCAAGCAAATTTCACTTACTATAGCTCTATTAGCTATATAGGAGCATATTAGAGACAGTACCTTCTATATAGAAAAGTTATATATAGCTACCTAAATTAGTTAGATATATACTAAATAGGGGACTAGGAGGTACTAAATAGATACTAGCTAAATTAGGCTTAGTTTAGTATAATATTATACTTTTATTGCTTTTTTAGGCTAAAGCAGTAAAACTTAGAACTCTAGATAAGATACTAGCTATTTCTTTTAGATATAGATAAATTATATAGATATATATAAAAAAAGGGTTAGGATATTTAGGACCTCTCTAGCTATTACTAAGTAGGTATATACTATATAGGTTTCTAAAGACTAGTAAAAAGAGAGTTTAGCTTTCTTTTAAAGTTAACTATAGTAGCAGTCTTTAACTATAGCAAAGATACTGTAAACCTAGCCTTATATATAGTATTATTATACTTATTTTAATAGGAAATAATACTCTAGAAGAGAGTAAATATACTAATTTTTAATAGTTAATATAGTAGTAGTAATATAGTAAGTATATTTATTATTATTAAATAATATATATTTAATCTTAGGTTAGGATATTATAAATAGTAGTAAGTAGGCTCTAAATAACCTTAGAAGGACTAGCACTATCTTTTTTAGCTAGGCGTGTCTATAAAAGTCTAATTATAGAGGTTAGAGATTAGTATAGCTAGAGAGGTTCTAAATATCCTGCTCTATAAAAAAAACTCTTAGTTATCTTAATACTTAATATAAGTATGCTATATCCTATAGTATCTATTATGAGAGTATAAGTATAGCTAAAGGCCTAGACCAGGGAAGAATAATAACTTTATATAATAATAGGTATATAGTGGTGTATTGAGTATAACTTAGCTTCTTCTCTAATAGTGTGGAAGCCCCTTTTGAAGTGTGTGTGTAAGGGTTCTGCAAGGGTTTAGCGTATGTTTAGCGCTGCTTACTAATACCCTTATATCTATAAGCTTAGAGTTCTAAGGAAATATCTATATATCTATACTTTTTTGGGTTAATATAAAGCAAAGCATTGCTTTTTTAGAGTTAAAGTAGGTAAATCTTACTAAGGCCTCTAATTAGTTAAATATAGAGACTCTATATCTAACTAGGTATGAGTTATAGTAGTATAAAAGAGAAGTTTAAGTAAAATATTTTTTTCTTAGTGAGTAGTTATATTAAGCTAGAATAACTTTTATAGAGCTTAATTAGGCTTAGATAATAAGCAGGCTCTACTTATTCTGCTTTTCTTAGCTAATATAAAAGCACTGCTTTTTTAGGCTAAAGTAAGCATTCTTAAAACCTTATATAAGCTAATATATTAACCTTAATTATTATATTAATAAAAATGCTTAGGCTAATTAAAAAATAAAAGGATTAGTATATATATAGATATCTATCCTATCTATAACTAGTAGATACCCTATAGGTAAGCACTTTTTATATATAAGTTTAAAGTAGTTATACTAAAAAGAATAATATAATTATTATAGTACTATCTAAATCTAGTAGTATAGAAAATATAAGGGTGAACTTAATTAGAAAAATATATCTATATTAATAGAATTTAATTTAGTTAAACTGTTTATATTAAATTAACCCCTTAGTATAATATGGGGTGGGTGCTGCTACTGCTATGTCTCTAGCGCCCCTACCTATAGGTTAGACTCTCTAGTAATAATAATACTACTAGAGATATAATCCCTTTTAAAAGAGACGTTTTTGCCCACTTTAGCAGCTTTTTCCTATTTATCTATTACTATTATAAGCTCTACTTATTATAAGGCGTGGATAACTATCTCTGGCTAGAGATATGCAAATTTTTCACCTATAATCTAGAGAAGAAGGCTCTTAGACTAAATAATAGCATATATGTATTAGAGGCTAACTAGATACTGCTTAGATATTAGACAGTAAATATATACCGCTTCTACTGCCTTACTATCTATAATAATTTAAAGTTTAGATAACTAGGTGTTCTATTTGCACTAGGTATATATCTTAGAAAGACTCAAATTAACTAAGTAATTACCCTTATTTTTAGACAGGCAGTTATATACTATATCTTAGTGTAGAAACTTAAAGGTGCTATAAAGGAAGCTCTGCTTTATAGTAGAGGCAAGCCTAAATATATAAAGAGCTATAAATGGGGTTAGATTTCCTGTTCTTATAATTGCTCTAGCCTTACTTATAAAATTGCTATACTAACTATAGCTGCTAGTATCCTTATTATTATTCCAGCTTATCTAGTGATTAAGGCTTTATATAGCGCCTAAGTAGTCTTTGCAGACTTATTTACTATTAGGATTAGTAACAAAGATTACACCTATACTAGTATATATGTTGTCTCTTGGAACAGCTGGATAAGTTGCGGTTCTTAGGTACTCTTAAGTTGTAACGGGGGTTATATATACTAGAGATAGATTTTAAAAGCAATAATACAGATAACCCTTTTAACTAGGAGGAACTTAAGAAGGTTATTAGAAAGATTAGAGAGAAGGTAGTATTTAGCTCTGCTAAAGATATTAATAGTATTTCCACCTTATACTTATTCCTTATAGTATCTAGAAATATTACTTAGTATTCTAATAGCTAGCAAGACTAATAGTCTACTATTATTAGTCTTTCTATAAAGGATAGTGAAAGTATCTATTTTAAGGTTAGTTATAGTGTTATATATTAGGCCCTTATTTTATAGAACGAGATTTACTAAATTTGCTTAACCTCTATAAACTAAGCTATTACTATACTGGATTATATTTAGAATTAGGTTAAACCACCTTACTTTGCGCTTCCTACTAGAACGCCTATTACTAATAGCCTGCTAGATCTGATATTTTCTTTATCTCTAAATAAAGGTTTTTAGAGATAAAAGGTAAATAGCAGGTATAATAATAATAAATAACAGGATAATATTACTAAGTTACTAATAAGTGAGATATAAAACACTATAAATATACTCTAAGCCTACTTCTAGAGGGATAACTCTATTATGTTTCTGGGCAAACTAGTTTCAGTTAAGCTGCTATTAAAGATAGAGTTTAAGGAATACCTAATTAATAAAAAGTTCTAGGCTGCACTTGCTAAGCTTATATATAATACTAGTATAGAGGTTATAAAGAAGGTGCAGGTAGCTCTGGATAAAGACTAAGATGTTAATCCCAGAATACTTAAATATATCCTCTTTAGTAACTCAGGGTTCCACGACATTAATATGGCTATATAGTTTCCTAGATATATGTTAGTTCTTATATAAGGTGTCAGGGTCACAACTATATCTAGCAGATTACCTTCTAGTAGCAGGGGACTTACAGAGCCTTGTAAGTACTTGGACCTGATCCCGGAAGACACCAAGCCATAGTAGCACTATCACCCAAGACTGCTCACGACTACGAACGTTGAAGTGCATCCTCAAACAGCCCAAAAACGATACTTTCGGAAGGCGATGTTATCTTCAGGCTAGGTTAAACTGCAGGTTTTCCAGGCACTCCAACTTATTATGCCTATCTAACACGTTCTAGAACATTGAGATGCTAGTGATCCTCGTCCTCGAATTCAAGCCGTATTTTGTCTACTGTTAAGCTTGGAAGTACCTCATGAAGGCGGCTGCGGAGCCTCTCTGCGTTGTGTAGTTTCCATTTAAGTCCGTCGCAGTGAAATTCTTGTAGATCCCTCATGCGATGGACAAGGTGTATGACGTCCGAATCGTCGGTCTCGGCTGAAAATCCTCCTTCCTCACCTCCAGATGCGGGCTTGCATAGCTGGAGCGATCGGAGGTTCCGAAGTTGGGTGATTGGATGAAGGCGTGCGGGCGCGTTAATAGCTGGCGAGCCAACCTCGAGGCGGAGGTTGGTGAGTTGTGCCATTGTCGCAACACAGCGTAAGCCTTCTGCAGTATCAACACGAACGTCGAGGTTTGTCAGCAAGACACTTCCGCAGAGGGTACGGAGGAGCCGCAGTGGCGCAGCGCAGTCCCCCCATTTAATCGCCGCAGTTTGGAGTTGTGCCCACGCAAACTGAGGGATGAGGCCCACGCCTTCACCAACCGCCCAGGACGCCGGCTGCCGATTCTCAGTAAACTCCAACTTCAATGCCTCCAGTTCCGTAAACTTTCTGAGGGTTCGGCCCAGATCTCTCGAGCTATCGGACCAACCCCCGAGCTGAAGGGTGTGAACACCAGTATTAGCGTCCAGGTGCTTACTGTTGCAAGATCGGTGTGCACCAGCAAGGTTCTTGAGGAAGACGATACCATAGTGTTGGTCGTCTGTGTGGGCACCAACGATATAGCGAAGACGAGGCCATTGCTTGTGCTGAAGCACACGCCGCAGCCCCTGAGATGTTGGGCCAACAGTTCGTAGCGAATTCATATGAAGCGTTGCGACAAAGAGTGTAGCACTTTCGAACTCGGAGACGTCTTCGATGCTAGCGAGCTGACCGACAGAGGACTCCTTCCACAGTATTTCATTTCCAATTGGACCGAGCCACGTGTAAGAGCTAATTACACGCCCGAGCTCCTCTCGTGACAGGCGCTCTAGAGTCTGAGTAAGGACCTCGGGGGGCAGTCTCTTGAAGAGATCAACGTCGACGTGTGCTGCTGACATATCTGCGACATAAAAGTCACAGTTAGCGATGAGCAAGGACGAGCCTAGAGCGAACATAAGATATAACCTAACTTGTTGGAGTCTGATAGCGGCAGTAAAATGAAGCGTGTAGTGAAATTGGGGTATGAGTTGAGTTGGTTTAAAGTTAGGAGAAGGGATGGTATATAAAGTGAATGAAGCAGCAGTGGCGGTTGAAAGGAAGGTTGTTTGCGTCCACAGCTATAAAAGAAAGTTGCAGCCGGCGCAGGGGGAAGAAAGAACAGGCCGTTTCCAGAGGCAGCCAAAGAACCAACAAGAGGAGTCCCTGCCTAATGTGATCTTTGTTTTACTGTTGCAGCTCCAGGCTACATACCATAGCTCTTGCCTTATTAACTCCTCTTTCTTGAAAGCTTATAGTAAAGACTAACTGAATCATCGTGACAGAACACTACCCAGAACCGCATTGATGGTCAAACTTCACGCATTAAATCAAGCCAAGTGAGTAGCAACCCCGTTTCTAGAATTTACATATTGAACCTGTGGACTGACCGTTCACAGCGTATCTGTTTGGCCACCAGTCTCTTGGACAGAAGTTATCACGCTTGTCAGTCACGTTATACCATCATCAGACAGCATCAAGACCTTTAATAACATCATTAATTACTATCCTTTTGGACAGACGTCATTGAGCATGTCAATTATATGGTATCACTATGGGACAGCATTAAGACCTTTAACAACACTTGACTTAGGATCTCGTCCGCAATAGTTGCCATTGCCTTATCCATAATAGCTTAGGGTGTTCAGACCCCGTAAATTAGTAATTAATTAGAGTATTAATTACTATCCTTTTTTGACGGACCTTATCACGCATATCAGTCAGGTCATATATTAGCATTATTGGACAGCACTAAGACCTTGGATAACACTTAACTTTAGATCTTATCTGGAATGCTTGCTATGGTCTCAGCTAAAATTCAGAGAACTCGTTTTTGGTTGCTATATTGAAACAAGCTGACTAGGCAGGGAAGACAGGATAATAGTGTCATAAGCTAGGATGAGGTTAAGGCTGAGACCAGGGATTGAGCCCTGAAAGGAGACTTAGCGGGCTATTTAGGGTAGTTTAATAGATAACTCTAATAACGGAGAGGCACTGGGTGCCTACTAGGTGCTCTCTAAATAAGCTCTAGCCCCCCTTAGATTCTAGAGGGGGCTAGAGAAGAATATTTAATCTTAGTTATACCTAACTATGCTAACTTCCTCACTCTGTACTATACTGCTTATAATAAATAGTATATCTACTATAATCTACTAGGCTAAAGAGATAATAACTTCTTAAGTAATTAAGTAATATAAACCCTAATACTAACTACTAGACCTTACTCTAAGTATTTAGTTTTATTTAATTCTACTATAAGTAGGTCTAGGAATTCTTTAAGCTGCTTAGTGTATAAGAGTTTATTTTGCTAGTAAATTCTAAAGTATTAGCTTATCTAGACTATAGTAGGTCTAGGCTGAATATAGATTAGAGGCGCAAGTAGTAACTTAGGGGCTTAATAATATATAAAGGGAGCACTAGGTATACTATAATTTAGTATAAAGATAGCTTTACTAATATAACTTTAATTAATATACTTATTAAACCCTTATTTCTAACCCCTAACTATATATAGGATCTTTATTATTATAGAAAGTTCTAGGAAGCCTGATCTTTAATAAGCTTTCTAGCTAGAACTAAAAGGGTTTAAGCTATATCTTTAATATATAACTAAGCCTAAATAGGCTAAATATCTATATAATTTACTATATCAGCTATTATATAGATAATTATATAATAGAAGCCTTTTAAAGGGCTAGAATAAGTATAAATAACTCCTCTCTCCCCTATATAGCTAGTTACTAATTAATAAGCTAAAATAATACCTTTTTATTATCTAAGCTATTACCTAAGCTATTATCTAAGCTATCTTATATAGTATTCTTATAAAATATTATTATATAATATAATTATATTAAGATAGAATAGGATAACTATAGCTATGCAAAAAAGGACTCTAATAAAAAGAGTATAATATATTATATATTCTGTTATGAAAGAACTACTCTAAGGGCGCGCGCGCGCAGGGGCGTGTATATATATGCACAGGCTTATATAATTCCAGCTTTCCCACTGTGTGCAAGGTGGGTAGCCCCACCACTATGCCTATTATAATATAGTTAAGCTACCTTATTTAGAAAGATAAATTAATATATATATTATTAAAACTACTTTAATAATAATAATAATAATAATAATAATAATAATAATAATAATAATAATAATAATAATAATAATAATAATATTAATATTAATAATATATATATATATATATATATATATATATATATATTATTAATATTAATATTATTATTATTATTATTATTATTATTATTAT